>PVIJ01002303.1:83384-165110 GCA_004024925.1 Scalopus aquaticus
GGAGGGAGGGAAGGAAAAGGGCACAAAATGGAATAGAAAAGAACACAAGGGACCATGGAGATGGATCACAGGTGAATTGGTGGTGGGCTACCCAAGGGGAATACAAAATGTAAAAGACATAAATAACAATAAAAATATATATTAAAAAAATAATAATAAATATTAAAATATTACATAAAATTTTTATAGGAATTTCTACACCTGATACTGCTGCCCTATGTGGAAAATAAAATAATCTTAAAAGAAAACAAAAAAAACAAAAGGGTCAGAAACAGCCAGATAATTCTGAGAGGAACAGAACAAAATCAAAACCAAAATCAACATAGCCATTGTTAACTTCCCCATGGGTCTCTCACCCACATATCTTTCAATCAGTCCAGGCCAGTGCAGCTTCTTTACAAGTCTCTCTGCTCCTTGGGCCTCTTCTGGCTTTCTGTCCTTCTTCCATCTCCTCCTGTCTTCTGTCTGTGTGTTCTGTCTCTGTGTGTGTGTGTGTCCTGTCTCTCTTCTCCAGCTTCTTATATCCTGCTCAGTTCCACCCTACCTTAGGTGGGACAGGGAACCTGGGACACACCCCTTTTTCCTGGGGACCACCCTGTTACAAATTTAGCTGCATATTTGGGTAGGACTTGAAAATACCGGACATTGCTTCGGGTGATTTCCTGGCCTTAGTGACTTTGTTTTTCCCGTTTGTTAATTAAATCCCATTGTTGTTCCCTAAGCCTGAGTAGCCCTGCAATTGTGCATGCTGGTGAAGAACTAGGGCAGTGACTGGTCAGCTATTTGGGCAGTGCCTTTGGCTGGTTTTAGTGCCCCTCCTGCCCTGTTGCCCTGTATAACTTTAAGTAATGGTAATAGACCTTCCAAGGCTCATAGGAACTAGTTCCCCATACCAAGATGACCCTTATTGGAAGAAGCCTGTTCTGTGCATATTGAGAAAAACCTATGAGACAGATTCCACAGCTAGATATTATTGTTGCTGACTGTTCAAAGAGTTACAGGGAAACACCAGGGGAAATAGAAATGTGGAGGTGTAAGTCCTCACCTGTGAACCTAAGAACTCAGTATAAGACCAAAAGCAGCCATGCAAAGAAATAAATGAGAAAGATTTATTTACAAGGGTAGTTAGAAGAAGGAGGAAGGGTGGGGGAGGGAGAGATTGTTAATGGGCCAGCATGTGGCTAGGATGCTGTCTGTCCTACTGTTATAGGGCAGCCCCGATATAATATGGGGTGCCTGTCTGTGGGGTCTCACCCATGCGCTTAAAAAGGACTTAAAAGACTCAACTGCAGACACACACAATAAAGGTAATAAAAAGGGTTTATTTACGAAAAGGGAAGAAAAAAAAATAAAGAATAAATTGGTGAATGCATCCTACCAGTTCCACTGAGCTAGAATCTCAATGGCGCACTCCAAAAAACTGGCCATCCACAACCACAAGCAATCCCCCCACCCTCAAAGCTCACATGTCTGGTTTTTAAATACCCAAAACCATTGCTCGACTCCACCCTCAGTACTCAGCATCCTTCCTTCGTTGATGATGGCTTTATGGAATTCGTAGTCCTAATTGTCTTGGATCTCTCTGGCTTGAGGTGGGGGTGGGGTCCTGGGACACTCCCTTCCTGAGGACCACCCTCTTACACTACCAGCAGTAATTGGATGTGAATCAGTGGCAAAAATCAAGTGAGTCAGGCTGACCTAACTTCAATGTTTTGAAGGTCCAGTTAGCTATTCAGCTCCTTGTTCCCAGGAGCTTCTCTGCTGAGGAAGTCTAGTTCACAGCAAACAGGGATTTGTAATGCAAGACATGGAGGAGACAGAACTTAAAAAAAAAAAAAAAATGGAATCACAACACTGGAAACTTACTCACATAAGGAGGAGGGGTGGAAGGAATCAGCATGACCATTAACCCAGTGATAACCGAGAATCCTTAGGCGCCAGTGCCTAAAGCTGAGCAGAAGGTGAAGATGTGGAGATTGAGCCCATTGTGGAATCGCCAGTGCCCTTTCAGGTTCTGGTTGGTTGTTTAGGGTCAGCAACAGACAAGCCGTCCATGGGGATGAGCCCCTCCTGACTGAAAGAGGACTATAGCAGTTCAGTCCCTGTACTAGCTTGAAGCAGCAGCTGTCCTGCCCACCTGTGACTATGCAGGTGCCCCTTTTCACCAACTCTGTCCCTCTGCAAGGCAGTGGCCTTCCTGCCTGCCCATGACCTGCACCACGCCAGGTCTCCCCTTTACCGACCTCCCTCAGCAGAGGCCGCTCTCCTCAGGGCTGCCCACCTGCCTGCAACCATGCAGTCCTCTCTCTTAGCAAACCTGTCCCTTTTGGGGCAGCTCTTCCTGCCCGCTTTTGATTTGCAAGCATCACTTATTCTTCTGTCCCTTTCCCTAATAAACCTGCCCTTTAAATATATCTAACAACTCTGTCTCATGGAGAAACTTGCTTTGTGCCACTGAAGGGAGCTCTGGTGAAACCTTTCCCAGAGTGAGCCCAAGGACTCCATTCTCAAACTCATCAACCCCCCAAATGACATCATCTGGTGCCCAACGTGTAAAATGACATCACAAAGTTCTGAAGATCTTGTTGGCATAGATATGGGGTGGAGTTCATTCAGTACATCGTTCACTGGCTTAGAGTTTGCTCCTCTCTGTTCCTCTGACAAAATGTTCAATACAGTGCCGGGACCAAGTGAGTGCTTTTTAATACTGGTTAAGTGGCTACAGGTATTTCATAAGGAAGGAATTGGAGGTGGTAGGACACCAGGTAATTAAAGTTACTGAAAAAATTTGATTTCTTAACAGCCTGAGATGAGCACAGAGGAGTAGGGGAAATTTCCTCTATGCCCCTACTAATCCTCATCAATAGAATCTCCCCTTTTTAGGCAAGAAAGGTGGTACTCTGAAATATTCATATTTACATAGAGAATTTACATCCTAGTAAATAGTGTCTGTCCTGGTAGTCATTTAAAATGGGAATCAAACCCATGCATAAGAATTTCATCCAATGCTTTTTGCATCATTCACAAAGCAATTAAAGGCCAAACAAGCCATTTTGAATGAAATAAACTAAATCAAACAAAATTAACACAAACATCAATGCACAGTTAAATTTAAAACACTGCTAAAACTTTTAAAAATGAAAATAGCCTAAAATTAGCATGAAAATTAAGCAAAAACAGCTAAGTTGAGTTGTTAAATAAGGCCATTAAGGAAAAAAAGTACCATTCAGGCTATTTTCTAACCAGAAAACAATTTGTTAATATATGCACATTGGCTGCAAATTAATTCCTTATAATATAAAATTGGCACCATTTCAGTTTCTCCACTGATGCAAATATATACCCACTAAACACTAACTTGAAGCAGAGTAAAGATAAATGGTTTTTGTTGCATAGACATTTTCGATTGATATGTAACATTACAAATGAAATGTCTTTGGTTTTTGTTGTTCTGTAAAATCAAGTGATCATATCATACAGAGGGAAAATGTCTCCATAGTCATAGAGTTTGCTTCTTTGTATTAATGTGGGCTTGATATGTGGTCATAAATAGCAATATTATTTCATCTAATCTGCTCTTAAATATTCCTTGTGGTAGGACCTTAGTGACCTTTTCTCAGCAAATTATTACAAAATCTAATCAACCTTACATTTATAAATACTTTCCTAACATCTAACCTAATGGTCTATTTTCAGGTTGTTGCACCATGTTATGCTACACTTAAAAACTTTAAATAATTAATTTTCCTATTCCTATTCTCACTTCCCATGTATCTATGCTTGATCATCACTAGCAGACAGACTAAAGAGTACCTCAGACTTACACAATTTAAAGGGATTCTGCCATCCACTGCATAAAGATATCACATACACTTAGTGTGAAAGAACTTTAACAGGATTAGGGTGCACAAAGAGAAAAGAAAGGCTATATCAATGGTTTTCCAACAAAACACCCAAAGTTATTCCTCTCCTTGTGGGTTAATGCCTTTTCAAACAGAGATGGCCAGAAGCCGGGCCACTGAGGCCTGAAAACTTGCCACAAAATCCAAGGCACCTTCTGGCAGGAAGGGGCAGAGGGGTCAGGCAAGTACTAGATGAAAGAAACAAAATCAAAGTACAAATGAAGATAATGACTGCCATTGTCAGCCTTCCCATGGGTCTCTCACCCATTTCTATTCCAAGTGTCTCTACATGTCTCAACTTCACATGTCTCTTTCCATGTGCCCCTGGTGCAAGACCAAAGGGAGAAACAAGTGAGTCTTTCTTCACATGTCTCTCTGCTCCAAGTTTCTCATGCTGTGTCTTTTCTTCCAAGTCTTCTCCAAGACAGTTCCTCCAGGTTCCTCACCTCCCAGCTCCACCTTTCTTTAGGCAGGACAGGGAACATGAACCTCCCATTTATACGGAGATTCCTCTGTTACATCATTAGTAGTACAGTCTATTCTCTACACAGAACAGGATAAATAACATTCCATTAATGCTATTGTAAAGTTGATGCCCTGCAAATCCTGTCTCCTACATTACAGTAGTCTGCATTCTACCCTGTCCCCCAAAGAACCAGAGTGACTGAATTTTTCAATGGTTTTTGTTTCCTCTCTTGCACTGTGTAAACAATCCTCTTATTTCATCATCATTACACATCTACTAATATGATAATTTTAGCAATGGTAGTGTTACAGGGCAGGAGAGAGGGGCACCCCCGAAACCCCCAAAACTGCCCTGTTCTAAATGGGTTCTGCCATCCGCCGCATCAATACAAAACATATAGGACCTTTTGTGGACACAGACTTTAATCCAATTAGAAAAGACAGAGAAGAAAAAGAACATATTTTCTAAGTCAAGCACTCAATGTTAACCAACTCCTCATGGGTGCAAGTCCACCCAAATGGGATTGGCCCAAAACAAGTCTCGAAAGCCTGCCACGCGTCTAGAACAGCTTTTGGCAGGGACACACACATAAGGGTCAGAAGCAGCCAGACAATTCTGGGAGGAACCAAAATACCGCTCGGCAGGGACCCATACAAAAGGGTCAGAAACAGTCAGACAATTCTGAGAGGAACAGAACAAAATCAAAACCAAAATCAACATAGCCATCATTAACTTCCCCACGTGCCTCTCACCCATATCTATTTCAATCAGTCCAGGCCAGTGCAGCTTCTTTACAAGTATCTCAGCTCCTTGGGACTCTTCTGGCTTTCCATCCTTCTTCTGTCTCCTCCTGTCTTCTGTCTGTTTTCTGTGTCTCCTCTGTGTGTGTCCTCTGTGTCTGTTCTCTGTGTGTGTTCTCAAGCTTCTTATATCCTGCTCAGTTCCACCCTACCTTGGGTGGGACAGGGAACCTGGGACACACCCTTTCTCCTGGGGACCACCCTGTTACAGTAGGAAAGTAAGATGGTCTTAATGTTCCTCAGTTAAACCAAAACTTTATTTAACCAGGTTTCTTCCTGTTTCTTTTCTTTTTTTTTTTTTAAAGATTTATTTATTTATACATACAAGCTTGGGTACAGGCCAGAGGCATGGGGCGGCGAGAGGGTTCACAGAGACAGATTGGGTAGCAGAACAGGCAGATCAGAAATACACTGCTGAGGGGAGCAGCGGGCGAGGCAGGAGAGGTCTGCCGCACCATGTGGGATTCTCCCTGGCTGGGCGTCGAACTCGCATCACGCACGCTGCCGACAGCTCCACAGCATAGCGCTTAACCGCTGCACCACCAGGGAGGCCCTCTTCCTGTTTATTTTCTTCACCTCCCTTTTCTTTGAACATTTTCCTTAGAAAACTTGTAAAATTCTGATTTTTTCTCTGCTCTTTCCATTTATTTCTATAAATATTCAATTGTTTCCCCCCCCCTATTACCACTTATTCTTCCCATAAAAGGCTTTTCTTTTTGCTTCCTTGCCCTTATTTAGTATATAAATGCTTACTTCTAGCTATTCAGGGAACTGATCTTTTGTGAGCTCTATATACATATGAATAAACTTTGTCTTTTCTCTTGTTAATCTGACAAAGTTGGTAGTTAGTTCTCAGATTCCCAAACATTTGAACCTGTGATAGAGGGAAATTTTTCTCCATTACTCATGAAAACAGATTTAATTCCTGTATAAGTAGAATTTAAAAAGAAATGCAAAGTCAGTTAGGCAGATGATCCCAAGAAAATGAAATATGTTGAAGACCAAGAGAGAGGTTGGCAGGAGACTCTACTTAATAGCAAATATGAAAGACAGAGAATCAGAGAAAGAGGAGAGAAAGAACTTTGCTTTATATTTTCTCACTTATACATATTGCAACACAGGATAAAAAGTGAACTCTATTATGTTCCTCATAGGCTGGAGTTCACAGGTTCTGACATTTTAAAGAGCTGTTGATTAGCCTTATTCCCTACCACCTTCACTTTCCTCTTACATTGTTATTCCCAGAGTCAACACCCACACTGTCCATTATCCATTCTAACACATAACAGTCTCCTTTAACTTGTGCACCCCACTTTCTATGTCTTTGTGACTGGCAGTCTTTCTCCTGTGATCCACCTATTATTAATACCAGCAGAAAGAACTACTTTTACAAAATGTCCAAGTATAATTGATTACACTTGATTTCATTTTAAAATAGACAAGGCAATTGACTCTCACTTTTCTTCCAAATATATTCTTGCATAAATTTTTCTTGGTAGACCTCAAGGATGCATACTTTCTATGGTTAGTAAGCACTTTGTTTCATTAGCTTCCATGACAAACATAAATGGCTCCAAACTCCGGAAATTTAAGCAATTATTTTTAAAATGTCAGATAATGGGCCTTGGTGCTGGGCAAATGTGAAAATACACATTTGTAGATGCTTGAATCTATAACCCTCAAGGCATATACAATAATGTTAACCTACTTTGCCTCAATAAATATAATATGAAAAATTAATTAAAATTAATTAATTAAAATGTCAGCTAAATGGCACCAAAATCAAGTCTTAATTGAATATAAATGGACAGAGCCTCTTTGATATTTAACAGAGTCAATCTCAAAACCACAAAATGACAACCACTATTAACAATAACTAACTCCAACATTGCCATTAGGTACATTCAATATGTATCACCAAGCAGCTTCATATATTGAGTATTTTTTAAGTTATGTTTAGCTGTTAAGCATTAATGTTGAGTCTCTCTCTCTCCCTGTCTCTTACTTTCTCCCCCTCCCTTTATTTTTCCCCCTCCCTTTCTATGTCCTTCCCTCCTGTGCTCCCCCCTTATCCCTGCTTCTCTCTTAGCCCCTCCCTTTTTCTCTGACTGAACTTTGCTAATAAGTTCTAACTCATAATTGGCAGGGTTCAGTGCAAAATGAAATGTGGGGCCACTTACTCAAAAAGCAGGAAAAATATGCCATTGAAGGTACCACAATATTAATTTTTCCTTTAAAAATGTTTATTTATGTAACCGAATAATAACAACACATGTAATGACATGGAACATGTCATGAGACATGACAGTGTACCATAAATTTTTTTGCAATTTTACAAATAACAAAAAATGCAGTTATTTCATATTAAAGCATAGTTTCTATTAAAATAAATGTAATTGTTTCTTCTATAAAATTAACTTAAGCAAGAGAGACCACATGGTACTGACTTCTCCACAAGGAGACACAGACACATCTTGTCCTTACATGGATGGAGGAGTACAACAGGTACTCTGCCCAGGTATCCTTCCCTCTACCCCTTTCCACCAAAATGAGGTACCCATGTCACAGGACCCTAGATTTTGCTTGCCTAACTTTCCTGTTTTTGAGTCTGAGACCTTTAAAAACTGTCATGCCCTGGACTAGCCAATCAATAAGGAGACCAGATTCTCCCCCTGCAGAAGCTTCCCGCTGGAATTGGCTGGAACCTGATGGCCATGTACTGCAGGTGACAGAAGACCTGACTTATAAGAAACCAAGGACTCATTAACACCTTAAAATGCACAACCATGGTTGGAAACTTAAGACGCTAATGAGACATGTGATGTATCTGCTGGCATGTCAAAATAAAGCTCAGCTTTAAACATGTTGCCCCTGAGTTAGCTTCCTTCTCTACTGATTGCTCAAAAAATTAAACTTTTACATACCATGGGCAGGAGTGTGGCTCAGGGCAGTCACTGCCCCTCTCTTATTGTGCAATCCACAATAAACTTTCCTAGCGTGAACCCTATTATTGTTTCTTGCAAAATTTGTAGAGGATTAATTGGTAGCCAGACAAACTCCTTCAAAAACTTGTAACACTGTGCCTTAATGTCACTGAATTGCTACCCCAAACGATTGGCTTCCATACTGGAAGAAGTCTAAGGCCCTGTAACTCACTCAGAGATAAGGATCAGGCAGCCCAATCTTCCCCTGTAAGCATAAAGCATTCACCTGCTCACAGACTTACATCTGGTCTAGAACCATAGGAGATCTAGATCCTTAGGAGGTAGCAGAGGAGGAAAGAGAGTGCCAGGAGGGTGGGAAGAAGGGAACCCTAGGGAACCACAGCCAGAAGTCTATGATGTAGGCAACGAGGCAGCACTATGGAAGCAGAGAAAGAAGTTAGGAATTGTGCGGCTATGGGAAGGGCTCATGATTCTTCCTGCTGCATCCATAGCAACTGAAGTAATTTATTTTTTCCCACGCTCTGCTAGAGAGCATGGAGTGTGTGAGAGAGGTATATTTTTAGAATGACCTTGGTGGTTTCCTTGCATCAAGACTAATATAGCTACATCTATTGTTAAATATCTGATCTGCAACCAACCCAGAGTTCTAGGTGTTCACTAGTATAGTACCATTCCTATGGCACTGATCAGCAACTTGAGACTAAGTTGATTATATGGGATGTTTTGCCTTAAAGGGGAAGAGTGTTTCATCCTTACTAGAACTGGTGTACATTTTGACTATGTGTTTCCCTTCCTCTGGTGCCTAGCATCAAATCTGAGAGTTCACAGAATATCTGCTCTATTACTATTTGATCAAGATGGGGGAAAAGACATTTAACCATTAATCCAATTACAGATCAAACGTTGAACCCACTGATGCAATCATACCAAATCATGATAGTTTCTTAAAATCTCACATGGGATATCTCTATGGTTGGGAAATCAGTCTTCAAAATGTGAAATATACTTCCAACTGATGATCATTATATGATGTGTTCCTCAGTTCGAATAAAATGATCGGAAAACCAAAAGGTACAACTAGTAGAATCCCTTCTTACCATCATTTCAGTGACTGTCTTAGTAAGATATATTTCCTATTCTTAAAATTATAGGAAATTTTAGATTCTGACTTCTGGAGTAGGGCTGTTTCTTACTGGAGAAGCAGTAAGTGCTCCACTGTATATATAGCTGTCTACCACTTGGTCATTGTAGGCTTCCCCATTGTGGTAAAAGCAGGCAAAGAAAATATTATAATATCAGGGTATTTAAATCTGATCATCATGAAGAAATAGATTGGTTCTACACAAAGGGGGCAAGAAAACATAGTTTAGAATTGAAAATATTCGCTATTGCAATGCTTTTAGTATTCCATATCTAGTGATAACTGAATAAGCAATTATAGTTATAATGGTTTGAAATGGGAAAGTAACCAGTAGGCCCCTAAGGGATGAAGTCTTGGTTTGCCCACTGGTTAGGCAACTTAGAACAGTAGAAGGGTATTGGGATAAAGACATTTTTTTTTTAAGATTGATTGATTGAGTAGAAGAAATGGGGAGTAGGCCAGAGGTGCAGGGTGTAAGAGGATTCACCATAGACAGAGTGGGGAGCAGAACAGGCAGATCCACTGAAACACACTGCTGAAGGGAGCAACAGGTGAGCCAGTAGAGGTCTGTTGTGCCTTCTGTGGGTTAGATCCCTGGGCAGGGATAGAACTTTAGCCATAGTTGTGATAGTGCTGAGACTAGGTCACACGGAGGCCCCCTCTTTATTGTTTCTTGATATAAATCTGTGTTTTTATATACTTCCCTCTTAGTATTGCGTTTGTTGTGTCCCTTAAGTTCTGGATGGCTGTGTCTTCATTGTGGTTTGTCTTGAGGTACTTTTCAATTTGTTCTTTAATTTCCTTGCTAGTTCAGTAGTCTTTCAGTGGTATTTTTTAGTGTGTGTCTTAGAAGACTTGACTGTTTTCTTTTTTGCAGTTGGTCTCTAGCTTGATACATTTATGGTCAGAGAAGCTACTTGAAATGATATGAATTTTCATTAATTTTTTGATACTTGGCTTGTGACCCAATATGTGATCAATCCTGGAGAATGTCCCACGTGCACTTGATAAAAATGTCTACTCAGCTTTTGTGTGTGTGGAGGAGGGGAAGCAGGGCCCTATAGATATCTATTAGGTTTATGTGGTGTCTGTACTCTGATTACTCTGATCCAGCACAATTGTATTTGAATGGCTATATACTTTACCTTTTTATCTTCGTGCACCCTTTATTTTCTTCCATGATATATTCAAGGTGATCTTTTAAAACCTGTCCATGTTAAATTTTACCTGAACCCAAAGATCCTAGAAAATAGAGGTGATTAAGAAGTTCCCTTAACTTCTTGGTGGCCTAGGATATTGCTGTCAACTTAACTGGGTTGTGTGGCTGGTGCTCAAAAAGTCAGACTCTGATCCACGAGATTATTTCCACAACGGTAACCCTTTATTAAGGTGTGGTGCCACCACAGAAGAATGGGCATTAGTACTTGAAGGAAACCAAGGGGCAAGTGTAGGAAATTTGTAAGGGAAAGAAAGGAATTTGAGAAAGTGAGAGAAGGATATGAAGTGGGTGGATAGGTTTTCTTCATTGTCAAGACAGGGAAAGGGCACCAGCAGTCTAAGTGCAATTAGGCACAGGATTATCAATGACATTCCTGGAATAGTTGCTCTCTTCTGTGTTATCAACTTAAAAATGACAAGTCGGTGTTAATAAGGCACTGATAATATCTGCATCCTAGGAGGGAAAATAAATATTTCACTAAGCATTAAGCTACCCATTAGGTGTACATTAAACGAAAATGCAGTCATGGCAGGGTCTGTGCCATCGCCATTAGTGAGAATTGAGCACAGTGTGACTTAATGCAAAGAGCCACCATGTTCCATATGATCTAGTTATACTTACAGATTTGCCCCACTTCTTATTTACCTATGAGAAAGTCAGATAAAGAGCTTCTAAATTCCCATTCTTTCTTTCATACACGATATACTTAATTTTTTTGTGTCCAACAATCAATCTGAATAAAATATCTGCTAAAATCACTTCTTCCTCAGGTGCTTGAATTTTGACCCATCTTCAACATAAGCTAGCATACAACTTAAAACCCCACCGCACCTCACCCCACCCCCAGTAGTAGGGTAAAACGTTCTCTGATCTGCTGTCTAAGAATGCCACTTAAATCCATTCATCTTACTTCCCCCAAACTGATTATTTTCTAGCCTTATTCACTCCTTCCTATAAAAGAAATGACCTTTTCTGCTTGACCTTTAAGACATTTGCTGACATCATGGTTGGATCATTTTTCCTGTCGTATGAATTCCCCTCCCCCTATTTCAATAGTCTTCCTTTATTGCAATAATTCTTTGGAAAAGATCTCTTAGCCTGAATTTGATATTAGACAAACCAAAAATCTGTTCATGCCATTTCTTACTTAGAACCTTATTGGTTTTGTGCTGTTTTTAAGATAAAGCCCAAATTCCCTTTGTTTATGAGTGCCTTACTAGACTAGTTTGTCCAACATATATACCTCCTTAACCCATTTTTTTCTCTCCTTAACCTCTTCCATTCCTATGCCTCTTTCTCTAAAATCAAGCTATGCCGTAGGTCTTTGCTGATCTTCAAGTTATCATGTTTTCTCTAGAAATCAGACTTGCCACCTTTCCTTCTTACCTCACCCTCAGCTGTTCCGGATGTATAGTTCAGATGTGATATTGCCTCATCCAGGAGACCTTAATGGATGTTCCAGGTAAGAGTTTGATCTGTTAAGTCCCTTTGAAAACTTTTTGTACTTTTCCTCTCATGTTATTAATTTAACTACTTCTTTAATGGTCTTCTTTTATTATCTCTGGGTTCTCACTGTTTTCTTCCATGTGAAAACTTCAGTCTCTTCGGTCCCTGGTATCACTGGGAGGTAAAATGGGGACAACAGAGCTCCCTGTTCTTCAGCTTTTAAGCAGGTTTTTTTTGGTTATTGTTTGTTTGTTTGTTTGTTTTGTTCCATTGTTTCTTATAAAAGTACTAAAATGTACAGGACTAGGATTTCCATACAGAACTAGGACATATGTCTTCTCTGGATAAATCACTATTTATTCCCTAGGTGGCTTAGCATTTATACATACCCAGCATTTTGGATGTGGAGCCATGCCTAAGCCTCAGAAGTGAGAGTAGAAGAGAGCTAAATCTCCATCCCAACATTAATGCTGCAGCGAGAGCAGCACAAAAGCAATAGAGGCAAAAGACAAATGACCCCTACAGGTGGTCATAGAGCTGACATATGGACAAATAAACACAGAGCTTAAATATCCTCAAAATGTGCTTTTTCTACCTGTGCCACTGTGCACTTTTGCTCTCTCCACAAGGGTGAAATCATGGCTAATATCTCATTCTTTTCTAGTTGAACAAACATGACTACTCATTAATATTTAAACATTTAAAAACATATTAAGCAATTCATTTCCTTTGCCTCGATAAATAGCAAACATTTCAACAGTTCATTCCAGTTTTAAACAGACATTTAAGCAGTAAGTTTGCTGTAGTAGTTACAGGACAATCACAGGAAACAAATGCCCATATCCAATTACTATGCCATTAAACACTTGTCATAAAAGTATCCAATAATAATTACAACTATTATCCTAGAGGAAATACAAAATCCAAGAGGTAATCAAAATGTCTCAACATATTTGCAAAGAAAATCTACCAAATCCATTTCTTTGCAATGTCGTGTGTGACTAGAAGTGCGTAAAGGTAATAGGTCCTTAAGCGATGGAGAGGATTGTTGGAACCATTTTCCAAAGTTGAAGTATGTTTTTGTCCCCAAATTATTTCTCATCCTAAGATTGTGGAACTCTTTTCACTATTTTTTCCTTCTTTTTCCAAATGCATGAAAAATTTTCCTGTAAATAGATTGTACTTAACAGCAAATTAATCCTCTCCTCGAGATATTCCACATTGCCTCATGAAACCAGAAAGCAGTTCAAACCTAGCCTCTCTCTAACTGTGAGCAGCGTTTTAGACTGTTGGGAAAAGCAAGAAAGCCTCCAGTAGGTGAGAATAACTAAGGTAATTTAAATATGGGTGAATACAGGAACAAATTCCCAAGCTCTGTTACTCTCTTTGTTGAAACCCATTCTTTTGGAAAATCATTTTTGTTAGCCATTGGACAACAAAATGCATTGTCAAGAAATTTTATAGCAATAATTATAAAAGATGTCCATTTGAACCCATTGAGGTCTCACTGATTTTATAACACCCAGCAGACCTCCCTGCAGGAGAACACTATATTTATGTGAGCAATATATGCGAGAATTGAGATCATAAAATTAAATGACCACATAGAACTGTCATTTATATGATGAGCGCCTACGTATGTGAAGGCTGGTTTATTTTGCAGCGTATGGTTGCGTTAAATGGTCCACTTTCAGCGAACGTTTTTAATCACGCATTTCTTCACCCTTTCTGCAATATTACACTTGAAGGACTGGTAAGCAGTTTGCTATGAAATGCTAAATGGTAACTGGCACTGCTATTCTGACAGAAGAGCTCACTAAAATAGAAGTACAGTACATATTGTATGCAATTGTTTTATGAGAGACATTATGGTTACTAGAATAACATTTCACCATTACCAACTGCTGAGAGAAAAGTCATTAAGATATTTGGCGAGCCAGCGCAATTTTTCAAGAGAGCCACAGTACAAGACCTTAGAACAGCTTCCATAGAGGGAAGCTAGACGTCTCATAAGGAAAAAAAGAAATCAAGTTTCAATATCTTTTTTGATTTATAGTAGTTTATTTTCAGAATTCAATGAAAAAATTACATGACGTCATGAGTGTCTGGAGAACAATAGCAAACGCTTGTGTGAAACCTATATATATTTTACATGCATGAGGGAAATACAAGTATTTCCGGTATATGTGTATGTTTGTGATTGTGCATGTGTATAAAAGATTAGCCTCTTGCAATAATTCCTATGACAATGTTAATGTGTTAAAACTCACCTTTTCCCAGGAAACTACTTTTGTTCAGAAATTAACTTGCATACTTTAAATAGTCAATTTATTTTATTTTTTTAATGAAAAGACATCTGACGATGGGGGCGGGGTGAAGCTAGGGGTCTTTCTGAAAGTATTTCACCCAAATAAAGGAGAATGAAATAGCTAATTTGCGGTAAGCATTTAGCATTTCCTACCGTGATTAATAGTACTTAAAGAAGAGTAGTGACTTAAGTGTTTTACTAATTTAAGAGATCTGCATCTCTGTATACTTGTGTATACTATATACACATATACATACATGCACACACATATATACATGTATAGACAAATAATACATATGTGTGTGTTTAAGTACAAAACATTTGTATCACCACTTTTTGTTTGTTATATGTATTTGTTTATTTATGCAAAATACAGAGCTTTTTGGTCGTTAAACTGATAAAGCCTAACACCTACTCTTGGTAATGCTACTTCTACTACTTCTATCTCATTATATCAAGGAAACACACGAGCATTCACTAAAAACAAATTTTGTCCTATGTCTCTAAAATAGAAAAGCTAGCCCAAACTTGAATTATTTAGTCAATTATCTGAGTAAGTATGGATAGTCATGCAGGCAAGACTAAGCAATGCCATCCTTGTCACTGCTTTGGCCACTTTTAGTAAGTGGCACACTATTTCACACATAACTCTCAGGAACTACTGCTTAATTGACTATTCAAAAAAATTGTATATTTTGTAATAATAATAGTGTTAAGTAAATATTTAAAATTACCTGGAAAACTGAATTTTATTTCAATGTTTTTAAAATTTTGGCTATATGTAAAAAGGTCCTGAGTTTCTCATAAAAGTTACGGGGTAGGGAGAGGTCCTCAGTTAAAAGATCACATCTGTAAATAAACCAAATTTTTGAAAATTTAAATTTTTCAAATTTCAGTTTTGAAGTTTTGAAATGAAAATGGAATGTTTCATTCTTTGATGTTTTGATGCATATAGAAGCACTCAAAGTTTATATAATTCATAGAATCATCATGTTCAGATTTTTCATCATTGCTAACTCTTATTTATATCAAACACTGCAATTTATGTTGCATAAGTCAACTTTTATTTCCATGGTTCTAACAGAACTCACTGATATCATTAAGCTAAGTGTGGAAATCATCTAATATTAAAAAACAAACAAACAGCAAGGAGTTGGAAAAAATTGTGTTCTTGGGACAAGTGTTTTTTCCTAAGAAGACAATAAAGTAAATCCATAACTGCTGATCTTCTAATAGCATTTTGTTACAAATAAACTAATATCTTATACCAACGAAACAAATATTACCTATATTATTTAAAATAATGTTACAAGTTTCTATTTTTACCTACACCTCTATATTCCCTCAAGCTACATTTCTTTCCAATGATAGCCAAAGAAGACTTTATCACTACATTTCTAGGTCTAGACATTGAGATTCGGCAGGGGGAAACAGAAATAAGTGCTGGAGAGTATTGATCGCTCATTCTATTTTCCCTTTCTACCTCACCTACAATCTAGCTCCATTAATAAAGCCATATGATGTACAAGTAGTGTGTTCCATTAGGTCATGTAGAAGCAGGAAGGCACATGTTCTAAAGAGAAAGCACTTAGAGACACTTAACTTTTCCTTTTCTTTCTCCTTCTCCTTCCTCTTATATTTCTTTTACTAGTATCTCCTAACGTAATAAGTGGCATATATCAGATTGGATATGAATAAATGAACAGATGAATTAATTAACCAATAATTGGAAAAAATGAATGAGAGATGAAATAGTTCAAATAATTCGAAAATAAATACTTTGGTTGCATATTTGAATTACAGGTCCATAATACTTTTCTTATAATAAACATATACATTTAGTATCCTTGCAGTGAAAAATATTTACAAGACTAATTGTATATATTAACCATGTATAAGTATTATAGAGATTACTCATATTTGATACAAAAATTATCAGTATAGTACAGAAAAGTTTAGAGAAGCACTTTAGCCTAGAAGACACTGTTGTTAAAACTATTAAGGATTTTTTTAATGGAGCTGTAGACACCTTAAAAATGCTGAACAGCAGTCCTTGGAAAAAATATTTTAACAAAATACATACTTCAGTTAAAAGAGGGCTACAGAAAACCTGCCTGGTAAACAGAATAGCATTATTTTTTTTCCCCAAGTTTTCGAGGCTTGAGACCCTAGGGAAAGCTTAATTAAACTCAATGAAAAAAAATTAAATCATAAAAGTTGAATAAGTCAAAATATAAAATATTCAATTATTATTGCCTGTGGGGTTTGTTTTGTAAATATTTTATCCACAGTCCACATTTGGCTTCCTCTCCTCCTCATCTCTTAAGTGTTATCTGGGGAATAAGTCCACGCTTCCTCACTCAGCTGCTTCACTTCCTTTGAGTCTTATAATTTATTAAATGATGTTTTCAGAAACATATGCACTTTAACTTTTCCTCCTTATCATTTGATGTTGTTCTTTTCACCCACAAAACTGCTTCAATTAGAGATTTAAAAAAGGACCTAATAGAGCAACAGTCCATCCTTTGGGGTTTTAGCCACAATAAATTCTTTCATGAAACTGCCTCCATTCCTCTATCAAATGTACTACATTTAGTAATCATTTGTTTTTGTTAAAATATTACATCCCAATATAACATAACTCTCCCAAAATGGAGGGGAATTTGTTTTGTTCAATAAATATAGAAAACTTCAATAGTGGTTAGAATTTCTAAAACAATTTGTAGACATCAGAGTTTATCTTGTTACTTTTCTACTCTATGCTTGTTTATAAACTTTACAAAATATAAACAAAACAAACTCAAAGAAAAAAGTTTAGAATGCATTAAATATTAATAAACTTCCATGGACTTAGTCAATGTTGAAATAAATGACCTCAGATTCTGATATATAATAATATTATAGCACTATTTTTTTTAGCAATATCTTGGTAGTTATCACTACACCCTCATCTTTCTGTTCCAACAAAACACTGTATGGGTTTTAAACCATATCATTAGAAACTGTTAATGTTGGCATAACCTGTTATGATAAGTTTATGTTTTAATCTATAGAGACTAACAACAACATGAGCATTATTTTTCTTTGTTAGTCAAGTCATACTTCACAGGGCAACGAGAACATGTTTATTAAGTGACACCTTCCTCCCAAACTTCCCTTAGATAATAACTTATGTTTATCGGATATTTAGACTTTTTAAAAGGAGAATGAGGGCCTCCCTGGTGGTGCAGCAGTTAAGCGCTGCGCTGTGGAGCTGTCAGCAGCGGTGACACGAGTTAGACCCCAGGGATTCCCACATGGCACGGCAGATCTGTTCCTGCCTCACCCACTGCTCCCCTCAGCAGTATGTTTCCGTTGATCTGCCTGTTCTGCTCCCCACTCTGTCTCTGATGAACTCTCTCGTCACCTCATGCTTCCAACCTGTACCCCAGCTTATATGCATAAATAAATCTTTTAAAAAAATAAAAGGAGAATGATATTATAGTTATAATTATACAGTTTATTTTGTAGCAATTCTTGGTATAAATTAATCATTTTTGTGACTGCCAATAGTTTTTGAATAGTTGTTCTGTATGTGGGGTCATTTCCACATTGAATGTGAAGGATAGGTTTCCCCAATATGTTCAGAACAGGCTTTCCCTAGCTGTGCTACAGTGGCATGTGGATTATTTCAAGCTTAGGTCAATTGAGGCCCTGAAAACACATGAGAAACTTTTACCACTCTTTTACCTAAAAGAATGAAAAATGGGGGTATTACCCAGAATTAGGATTTTTATCAGAAATAACTTTTCTTTTGGAAAAACCTAGCTGCACAGCAGGGGGCATTTGGTCTTCATCACTGAGTCACCCTCTTCTTAACATGTGAGACCTTTCTTTCTCTTTGAAGCTTCAGGTCCTTATACTATTCCTTAATTGAGGCTGTACAACCCCATTTTGACCTTTGGCTTTAGAACCCGTATCTTATGAAAATTTTCTTGGGCCTCTCTGGTGGCGCAGTGGTTGGGCTCTGGGCTGCTGGGCTGTGGAGCTGTCCGCAGCAGCGATGCGGTTCGACGCCCAGCTGGGGAGAGTCCCACATGGTGCGGCAGACCTCTCTTGCCTCGCCCGCTGCTCCCCTCAGCAGTGTGTTTCTGATCTGCAGGTTCTGCTCCCCGCTCTGTCTCTGGTGAAGCCTCTCACCACTCCACACCTCTGGCCTGTACCCCAGCTGTATGTATAAATAAATAAATCTAAAAAAAAAAATTATCTATGCCTATGTGATTAAATTTGTATTTTTTTCCTATTAATCTGTTTAATATTAACATGATTTTTGATAACCTATAGAACTTAGAATAGTAGGAAGAAATTTCTTCTCCTCTGCAACAGCCATCTCTTCACTAATATAAAAAAGCAAAACTGAAATTCCCTAGTTTCCTCATAGCAAATTTTCAGGAATGTGGCCTCAGTCACACCAATCAGACAAGTCCATGCACGACTCGTTTATGTGTGGCCAACACAATGCCAAGCACACAGAGAGCTTCCACTTTGTTGCTACCAGTAGAGCTCCTAAAGAAAGGAGTGACATCTATATCACTGTAGTAATAGTTTCATAAAAGTCATGTTCCCTGTCTTTGATTCTCTTCTGGCTGTGTCACCAGTGAGGTTTCTTTATGAAGCCAGTTATGAGCCCGATTATGGGCATTGCGCATAGATATTAGTTTTGAATCTTTGTCTCTCCAGCTCTAATGAAGATTCTTTGAGTTTCCTGATATATTTTAGTAAATTATTTTTCTCTTTAGATCTGTCAGAGTAAATTCTGGTGTTTGCAACTAAAACTGCTAATAAGAATAGTTCATTATATTGATAAGAACATCAAATTTAGGACTTTTTTTATGGTTATACTATTGGAAGAAAAAACAAATATTCAATGGATAAATCAACATTAACAGGAAGTGTTTGAAATCTAAATTATAATTTAATTTAATAAGCTATAGAATGAGTAGGTAGCAATTAGCAAAAAGCATGCAATGATTAAGAAATAATTAAAAAAATAATTATGTAATTAGAGATAGCCACACATGACCAAGGAAAGTCTTTAAAATCTCAAATTCAATTTATCTGGGGATACATTGGAAACCTTTTCAATCTTCACTGGCTGAAATAGTACTGAGGATCCTTTGCCTAAAGAGGAATCAGTAAACCTAAAATGAGGGGGAGAAAAGATGATATGATCTTAAGATATCAACCAGGGGGATGTCTTGAAAAGGCAAATAAAACATAAAAATGACTTAAAGGAACATGCATTTCTTTATTGAAAATCAGTATTCAGTTATCAATTAAAGAAATAGTAGTGGTAATGAAAGTGACAAGAAGAAATGTTTTGAAGAGTGACTCTTATATATGATCTACTATTGCATACAGCAGAATGGAGGTGAAGTACTAATTTGATGCAACAAATTCATCCTTTTCTTTTTTTTTTTTTTAAAGATTTATTTTATTTATACATACAAGCTGGGGTACAGGCCAGAGGCGTGGGGCAGCAAGATGGCTCACCAGAGACAGAGCGGGTAGCAGAACAGGAACATCAGAAATACACTGCTGAGGGGAGCAGCGGGCGAGGCAGGAGAGGTCTGCCGTGCCATGTGGGATTCTCCCCAGCCGGGCGTCCAACTCGTGTCGCCGCTTCCTACAGCTCCACAGCGCAGCGCTTAGTTGCTGCGCCACCGGGGAGGCCCCAATTCATCCTTTTCTAATTTATATTCCACACTGGTCATTCATTTGATGATGCTTGAAACATATAGATGGCTAACAAGATGGCTTTTGTTCTTCATGACAACTCTTGAATCCAAAAGAGTAATGCAATTATTCCAAAAGCAACTAACTGCTAATAAATTGATTTATGTGTTATCACTTGAAATGTTTAAATCCACAGCGTAGGACATGGTACAATATAAAATTTATCTGATAATTCAGAATTTAGCTCAGAAAGAACATCTCAGCTACACACATAATTGTAAAGTAACATTAGAAAAATAGGAAAATATCTAACACAAAAAAAGACAGAGTTTATTGAATATTTATCTTCCAAAAAATAAAAGCCAGCATTCTTAGAGAACTGTTATTATGTCGCATAAAAGAAAGGGAAAGGAAGCTACACTGTGAATCTGAGTACTCACAAGAGTTAATATACTATTAAGATAAGCTAAGATGTGATTTTTTCTGAAATATATTAGTTTATTTTGACTTTATGGAATTAGAGACCTTGTTGTTCAAATACTGTAAGATGGAAAATTCACACACATGTGGTTTGAATAGAAAGCTCTTAAAAATTATAACACGTGATAAGCCAGGCACGCAACACACCTTGGGTCCTGGGCCGTGTGTCCCAGCACACCCCCGCATGGCCTAAGCCATAGGCAGGGGTGGGGGTAGGGTGAGCACTGCTCTCCAGGGTCTCAGGTAATCAGTGTGTAGCAGTCCTGGGTTGGGGAATCCTGCCTCTCCCTCCATGTGGTGGGGCCTGACCCTAATCCCAGTCAGGGCAGAGGTACAAGCTGAGCACCCCAATGCAGCCTAGGTCCTGGGTAGGGGTCCAGAGCACACCTCAGGCCTCATGAGGCCTAAGCCAAAGGTGGAGCATGGGGGCTGGGGCAGAGGGGGCATCCCACTCTGTTCTGACTCCCACTTCAAGCATATTGGGGCATGACATGGTAAGTCAGGCACACCTGCTGCAGACTTTCAGGAGACGAGGGACAAATCAAGTCCCTGGACATAGTCATTGCCTGGGTCAGAGCCAAACAGAGCATGGTGGGAGCCACAAGAGATAAAAGCATGAGAGAAGCTGGTGTGCGTCCTATCACATGAGCTCCACTTACAATATCACAGGGTGCTGGGGAACCAAACCCCTGGTCCAGAGATGCAGGCAGCATGAGTGAGGCTTCCTCCTTTTCCAAATGGGAGAGGAAAACATCAGAGATGTGGATGGGAGCCTAGGGCACAAAAGGAGACCAGAGGAGCTGGACCAACCATCTACGGAGTCTGTCCCCATTGGGGACCTTCTCAACTGACATTGGCCAGGAGGAGGGTTCCCAATGCCAGAATTATAAGACTCAAAGCAGCATCATGTGACAGTCACTGGATTGGATGGGACAATCGGTGTGAATGAGGAGCACGGAACCCAGGGACCACACTGGTCAGGAGAAAATGGGACAGTCTCTTATACCACAGGCAGTTCCAGAATCAAGGAGTCTGCAGAACCGCTCTACACACCTGCCCTACAAGGTTCCTGAAGTGTTCGGCCTCACTACTTGCCTCACAGTTGCTCCTGGGGATCTGAGCAGCCTGGTCTGCTGTGGTCCAGGAGTGCAGGTCCTCATCTAGGAAAAGGACCAGACTCCAGGCAAAAGACAAGGCCCAGGGGCCCACCATCTATCCATGGTTTGCAGCGAGGGAGGAGTGGGAGTGATCAGAGTAGGGGAGGGAGACACAGGAGAGTGGGGTACATGGATGGGTGATCGGTGGGAGGGCTGCAACCTAAGGGGAACAATAACTATAGAAAGATGATGTAAGAACATAAAATTTAAAAAAAATATAATATGCAAAAATATGATCACCTGCTTGATAAGCTAATGGAAACAACACATTCGATACAATATCTTACTCTGTATCACCTGTCATATTTAAAGTTAATGTCCTCTATTGAAATATTTTATGGTGGGTTTTCTCCCATTCTTTACTCATAGACACCTTTTCTTATATTCTTAAAACACCTTTAGTCACCTCATTACCACCATTAACCACCACCCAAAACAGCTAGACTTAAAGGTCTTGCAATAGTCACTATCAAGCTACACTATTAAAAGGAGCCTGGCCAAGTTGTTATTAGTGCAAACTCTTGAACCTGACTCTTTAAGTTCAAATATCTGATTTGTAAGTTTATACAGATAATTTTGGCCAGGTCATTGAACCTTCATGTGATGCCTTAGTGTATTAATATACAAAATAGCTTGCTGTATGACAAGTGAAATTATATGCATATATGTTACAATAACACTTGCCACACAGAAAGCATGGAATGTTAGCTGTTATTAGTTGTTACCATTCTCAAAATTCATTAGTCTCAGTATCTGAACAATTTTAATTTCTTGCACTTAATTTCCTGCTCTTAAAAACCAGGTCTAAGTTGCCTTGGTCAAGAAAAGAGAACTGAATTAGGAACCATGAAGGAAGTATGGAAATAACAAATTGCCAAAGCCAGGACTCTATCCAAGCTCCTGAAGGAAAGACAAAAGTCATTTTAATTTGAACCCTGAGGTCAAAATGCTTTTCACAATCACCCAATTTGGCCTCATGTTTATTCCTTGAGGTTCCACCCAGGTTCCAGATCCATGCCCCAACCCTACCACAACGAACTCACACCCAATAGCCTAGGACACTTGTATAATCCTCCAGACAGAAGGGGAAGACTTGGATGCCTCTGGGCACACAGTGAAAACCTCGTTCCTGCACCAGGATGAAAGTTAGGAAGCTACAGATGAACAACGAGAGTTAAGAGCACCAAAACACAATTCCCTCCTCCCCCGCCAACAATTTAAAAATTCTTCTTTGTCATCAGGCACTGGTTCAGAAGCACTCCTCTCCATTAACACATATTCTGTCATCTCCATTAACACATATTCTTCTAGTTAGTTTCTGTTGGCATATGACTGGATCCACACATTTCAAATCCATTTGTTTAAGGGTCAGCTGTGGTTTGCATTATCCCAATAAACTGATAAAGCAATATCAGTTTGCCACATACTTATTGAATTTCTACTGTGATTTAAATCTTTACACATGAATTATCTAACTTCTCTCCAATTCTAGAGAACAATATTTACTCCAGTTCTCCCCTTCTTAATGTATTAATGAGAAAGACCAAAGACTTAAAAAAGTGAGTATGTCTAGCCAGGATTTCTCTTTATGCTCCCTATAATAAAACAGGACACCCAAGCACAGAAAAGAAGTTCTGCATTTAGAATTGGAATAGTCTCTGCTATCTACTGGCTAGATGATCTTGCAAGTTCATAAAACCATAAAGTTAGTTTCCTCATCTGTGAAATTGAAAACGCTGCATTTGTAATCTTACAGGATTATTTTATGGACACAATGTGATAATAAATGTGAAGACAATTTCAAAACTGTAAAATTCTCTGTAATTATCAGGTGTAAATGTGTAACCATATGTGAGCTGTTCCCTTATAAATGCCTCCCAACCACATCAATATAACTCATTTTCTCCTGAGAAATGCGCATCGTGGGGCCAGTCTCCCCTAAAGTGTCAGGTTTTTCCTCAATATGCTCAGAAGAGGCCTCCTTCAATAAATGTTACTTTGGTATAAGGAACTAAAGGTCATTTGAGACCATGTGTACCTCTGGAAGTCTATCATTACTAAATGAATGCAATGACAACCCTAGAAGTTAAGAAATCTTTGTTGTCTTGGCCATTTGCCCCGTTCCTAATCGAAGAAGCAATCACTGCTCTCCCTTTTTATAACCTAGATGAATGTAGTTTGGGCGGGTATAATCAGTTGTCGGTTTATCATTGAACATGTGCTGTCTGCAAATCTCATCTTTACCCTTCAAATAAAGGTAAGGTTTTCTCATCCTTGTTATGCAAATTCTCCCGCTTTTTTCCTCCTTGATGACGCAGTAAACACAAAGTAACTATCTGGGATTAGTCCATTCTTTAGAATTTACAACCATGAAGATTCTCCATATGTATGTTATTAAACTGATCTTTCCTTTGCTAACTCATCTAATGTTCATCTACCCAGGAAAAGAACCCAGATGTGGAGAATATTCCTCTGGACCTGACAATACGTATGCAAGGGGCTGCTTTTGAAGTTTGACAGTAATAAGTAATTTTTAGATTATAACCCTTTGGTACATTCTGTAAGAAAACCCTGCATGTAATGTTTCATGGTTAAAATGACTCATTCCAAAGTTTCTTAGTGAAATAATTGGAGAAGTTAATAAAGAAAGAGTTCACTAACTTATTTTGGTACATATTTTAGTTCAAGAGATAACTGCTACTTTTTAAAATAATTGTATTTCTAGAATTCAAAAGAAAAGAATTTCAACGCATACTCAATGTCCTATATTTTGTGAAAAACAAGTTACTGTGTTCTGCAGCAAGCAAAATTAAAATCATGGAAGCATATTAAATACACATTTGTTATATTGAAAGCTGAATGATAGGAAAATAATAGCTATAATTTTGCCTCAAATTCTGATAAGGACAGTGGTAGAAATATCTGCCACTCATAGAGCATAAAATGAGACAAAAGAAACAATCCTAAAGAAGTTTTCCATGTTTATTTTATTTCATTATTATCAACTGATTTTATCAAAGTTAAATTTTAATTAGTATGGCTTTGGTTTTGTTTGTAAGTTATCAAGTTTTTTCTTTGTTGTCGCTGTTGTTTGGCCACTTTTGTATCCTCTAGCTTCTTAGTTTTGATTATTTCAGTGTTAGTCTTTCTCCTGAATGGTTGTCAAGGAAGTGAAAAGAAATACAAAATGTGCTATGATACCTTGTGAACAATTAAAAAAAAAACCTCAAGGAAAATTTTCAAAAATTGTCCTGGAATTTTTGTAGATTTCTGTATTTCATTATACTTGTACTCTTTATTTTATTATTCCTATAATTTTATTAAATGATTTAATATCCTTTTCTGACAAATGGGAACTGTAATGATTCAACTCATATATATTTTACATTCAATGAAAACATACCTACTTAAAAGTAAATAAACAATATCTTAAAAATCTTATTTTGTTCAATTGCAATGCCAGTACATTGTTTTAATCATATTCTACATTGAAAGACTGTAAAATTAATATAAGTGTATATAAATATTAACATTCCATAAGTCATATTTTGAACTTGATTTTTAAAAGATAATATTAATGTGATATACTCATAAGTATGTACACTTTATTTTAAAAACTATATTTTATTATTTTTTTAATTTTTTGTGTGTAGAAGAACTGGATTGTAGCCAGAGGGGCAGGGGGTGAGAGGACTCACCAGACACAAAGTAGGGAGCAGAACAGGTGGATCTACTGAAATACACTGCTGAAGGGAGCAGCAGGTGAGACAGGAGAGGTCTGCTGCACAACATGTGGGTTAGCTCTATGGATGGGGATCAAACTCAGGCCCTGGCAGTGATAGTGCTAAGGCTTAACCCTTAGGCCACAGGGGAGGCCCTGAAAACTATATATTATTGTTAGATGAGTGTACAATAGTTATATTTTTTTCTGATTGATATAAATTTTGCTTGTTTCTAGTATTTGTCATTATGAATCATATCACAATAATTATTCTTATGCCTGGCTCTTTATAGTTATATAGGAATTTCTCTATGGCATATGTTCAAAGATAAAATTCTGTGTCATATGATATGTTAAATTTACTGTGTATTACTGAGCTGATCTCCAATGAATTTGGACTACTTAACATTATTACTAGGAGTATCTGAAAATTTCTGTCTCTTAAACATTTGTTATTGCCAGATTGTTTTCACTTTTGCCAGCAACAGTATAAAACTAGCAGATAACTATAAATCTGAGATATTCAGTTGGGGATGGGGAGGAAGAGGGATTAAAACAGAGGCAGAAAGAACACAAGACACTGTGGTGATATGTGACTCGGTGGTGAAAATTTTATGTGGACTACAGCTGAAAGGAGAAATCAAATATTGTACAAAAATGAACAATGATGTAAAATATATATACAAGTAAAAAATTATGGTATGTATATTCACACATATACACATATATATATACTGCATGCACACACATATATGTACACATGCACACACATATATACTGCGTAATGCACATTATTTGTATGTTATTATATAAACACATATGTTAATATACATAATTGCATGTATATTATAATGTTTTATATGTATATACTGAAAGACTACCACTTTTAATCATGTTACCAGTTTGGATTGCTACGGTACTAACTTCTATGGAGTGGGAAGGTTCATTTGTGACTAAAGTTAATACATTTAACCACAATGTGAATTTATTGAAGGTAGGGAATCCAGATTGTAATAATATTAGCACACAAATAAATTGACAGCAAGATGGGGAAGATAATGAACTTCTTTGCAAAGTTTGGAAGACTAGCAAAATAGAATGGGTAGAACCCAGACTGTAGGGTTCCTTATATCAGCAGGGAGAGAAATGCTAGTTCTCAGGGCAAATGTCTTTGGTAGTTCATGCCAAAAGTCTGGAGGAGCTTTCTGGAATATGGATGTGATGTCCATATGCATCTCAAACTATCTCAAATTCAATGCCTATATATTTATACTACTTATTATTTATACTACTTATTATCAGGCATATTATCAGAGCCCTGTTGATTTTGTTATAGGTGGGACCTCTTTGCCTAGTCAGGTTTTTATGTCCTTGGGAGTTTGAATGCCTATTTTTCTGTATCTTCATAAATCAGCAGTTGCTTCTTAATTGAAAACTTGTCACTCTATCTCAATTGCCTGAAATTTCCTATAAGTCAGGGTCACTACAGTGTCAAAAGACATGACAGAGCAGTTTTAGATACACAGCAAAATTTAGGGGAAGGTACAGAGATTTCCCATAATCCCTTGCCCCCACAGATATATAACCTCCCTCATTAAAAACAGCCCCTACCAGAGTGGTGCATTTTTCACAGTTGATAAACACACAGTAATACACATAGTCACCCACATCCATTGTTTACTTTAGGGTTCACTGTTGTGTTGTACATTCTATGGGTTTGGACAAATATACCATAGCAGCCTGTATCCATCACAATATAATATGTCATACAAAGTATTTTCACATGCTGACAGTTCTCTGTGCTCAGACTATTCATCCTCATTCCCCTTTTCCAGTCACCTCACACCCACTCAACCCTAGGCAACCACTGATCTTTTACCATCTGTACAGTTTTAACTTTTCAAAATATAAAACAGATAGAATTGTATGTAGCCTTTTCCAGATTGCCTTCTTACCATTATATATACACACACACACACATATATATATAATATATATATAAATTGGAAGAAAATATATAACTTGGAAAAGGTAAGATGGATAAAGTAATTTCAAAAGACTTAATTTGTGCTCAAATTATAAGACAGAACAAAGCAACAAGAAAAACTTACAGTGTTTAGTACTCATTTAGAAATCTGGAAACAAAGGCTGGATATTTGGTAATTCAGTAATTGTTAATGTTTGTATATAAGAGTGGCATTATGGTAATGACATATTGAAATATTTACAATTCAAAAGGTTTGACTATGGTATTTTTTTCTTTTTCTTTAAATGAGAGGAGCATAGTACTCCATTTACCCTCAGTATATCTTTGTATTTATTTATTTATTTATTTAAATAACCTATTAATAGTATTGATAGTTTTATATTATTTATTATTATTCAACAGTGAAAAGAATACTATGACAGTTATAATTCAATAGTTAAAACAATACTATGGGAGAAAAACTGGGAAAACATAAAATCAGACATAAAAAATATGCAAGCCAAAGAAGTTTAGATGAGAGAGGAAGGGTTTAAAAGATAAAAGCACAGAAAAAAGCAAATCAGCAATTTGGGTGGGGGAAGCCTGAAGAAGCACTTTCATCAGTCACAAATCTTGGCTGCTCTCCCAACAAAGTCAGTCTGAGGATCAGAAGGGATGAGAAGGGGCAGCCAACAGAACCCACCTGCCCTAG
Source organism: Scalopus aquaticus (assembly GCA_004024925.1). Lineage (NCBI taxonomy): Eukaryota > Metazoa > Chordata > Mammalia > Eulipotyphla > Talpidae > Scalopus > Scalopus aquaticus. The sequence goes on from PVIJ01002303.1 coordinate 111,363, forward strand.
CATGAGAGCAAGGCCACGGGAAGTGAAATATGCAGCTCCAGGTTCTGGGTATGTGGGATCAGGATAGCAGTAGGGGCACATGAGAAGGTCTTTTATATTCCAAGGAAAGATGCTCAAATCCCTCTATTCCACTGTAGTAATTCTACTTTATGGGTAAATCTCACACTGTTTTTACACACACTCTCTTCATCATAAGTCTGTTCTAGTCTCACCTAGGTTTCTGGGGTAAGCAGCAAAGGTTTAGCAGACTCCAGGTTCAGCAGACTCCAGGTTCAGCAGACTCTAGTAAAACAGAGCCTGAGAGCTGCAATTGCCCATGATCTGTCTTTCCTGAAGACCAAGTTCTGCAGCACTTCAGTCAACCCTCAGGCAGCCCAGAAATGAAGGCCCTGGTGAACTTCAGGGGTGTAAAGATAAAATTGTAAAGAGATCTCCAACAGATCTTGATCTTAACAAGTTTATTGTTGGTTGAATCTTGAAATCATTAGATGGGTAAACAATGAACAAATGAATAAAAACATGGAAATTTGCTGAAAGAAAATGGTTCACAGAACTTGGGAAAACGTGTTTACCAGTTTATTAGATAAAAAATACAGATGAACAGTTAAATGAAGAGATTAGGGAGGTTTGGGATGGTCCCAGGAGAAGGAACTTCTGTCCTCATTGAACTGGGGTGATCACCCTCCTCATATGGAAGCTGTTTGAATCCCTTACTTAGGGAATTTTTATTGCTCATCACCTAGGCATGAACAATTGATTCCATTTTTATCCCCTCTGCCCTTCATTTCTAGCCTCTCTAGGAATTGGGAGTATGGGGCTAAAAATTTCTGCTAAGCTTCTCTTCATGTCTTGATTTTTCTCTGGTGATGAATTGCCATTGAGGAGCCATCCAGAAACTCATCCAGAGTTATCCTGTAGAACAAAAAAAATCCTTATTACTCCTAGCACTTAGGAATTATCATGACTTTTTCTGTGCCGAAAAAGAGGATTAAGCTTTCATATCGTTTGGGTATCTGATCCAGACGAGTGAGATTGTGGGATCATATAGTACAAGAATGTTTTCTAAGCCACTGACAAATTGTTCTCCCAAGTGACTGTACCAGTTTGTATCCCCACTGGCACTGTATGAGAGTTGTTATTGCTCATATCTTCATCAGTATTTGGTATCAGAGTTCTGGAGTTTAGCCATTCTTTTATTTTTAACTTTAAATAATATATATATATATATATATATATATATATATATATATATATGTGTGTGTGTGTGTGTGTGTGTGTGTGTGTGTGTGTATATATATATATATGTGTATATATATATGTGTGTGTGTGTATATATATATATATATATATATATATGGCAAGGAGATTTTTCCTTTTACACACGTGAATATGCCTTACAAAGAAGCAACCTTCACCCAGTTTTCAAGACCCCTCCAATGAAATCAATCTTCTATCGAGTACATAATTTTTGATGACATGCTTTTGCTCACACAATATGCTTTGTGATTTTAATTGGAACGTTGGTACTCCTGTTCAGAACTTGTGTGCTGCAAATATCTTCTCTCAGTCTATGACTATTATTTTCACTTTGTTTACAGTTTCCTTTGGCACAAAGCTTTTAGCTAAAAGGTAGCAAATATATCGACTTTCTTTTAAGATTAGTGCTTTTGTGTCTTACGTAAATCTTTCTTACCTGAAGTTCATAAAGATACTGCTTTCTATATATTTTTTTTAAAGTTGTAATGGATTGAATTTCTTTTGATGGGTCTTTCTTTATATGGATAAACAATTGTCCGTTCGTCTAACAGTCTGCTGTAGAGAAGGAAATTTTTTTCCTCTATTCAGGTTTTCTATCTGGAACCCTGTAAATTAGAGTAATCAATGAGAGACAAATAAGAGAAAAACAAGTTGGTACGTGTATAACACATACACAGGATTACTCAGAACAGAGTATCTCAAGTGTATCTTGTCATCTTAACAAAAAACAACGATTTTTGCAGATGTTAAGTTTGTCTCTCTCAAAGAGTAAAATATGCTTCTTAGAATATGCCAAGAATGGGTCTTTTCAAATAAGTGACAACTTGATATGAACAAACGGTCAATCAAGATTCAATCAAGATTTTATGCCTTCGGGGCCTCTCTGGTGGTGCAGCGGTTAAGCGCTGCGCTGTGGAGCTGTCAGCAGCAGCAAGTACAACGCCCATCCACAGGGAGATTCCCACATAGCACAGCAGACCTCTCCTGCCTCGCCCGCTGCTCCCCTCAGCAGTGTATTTCTGATCTGCCTGTTCTGCTCCCCACTCTGTCTCTGGTAAACCCTCTTGCCCTCCCACGCCTCTGGCCTGTACCCCAGCTTGTATGCATAAATAAATAAATCTTTACAAAAAAAGACTTTATGTCTTCAGAAGTCTACTGTTATAACTTAAAGTGTAATATTTGAAAAATAGTGAAGGTCCCAGGATATTATTGACCTTTTCCCTTTTTCCTAATGTAAGAAGCACCTCTGTACAACCTAGAAGAATGCAGTTTGTTGGGGGCAGGTATCATTCAAGTGTAGGTTTATCAGTGAGTATGTCCTCTCTATCTGAGAATATCACCTTACTCTTAAAGGATGAGGTCAACATCTCTTTCTCTGTCATTTGAGGTCTCCTCTTCTCTGTCTTTTGTATCCCAAGTCCTAAAGTACAGAATAAATATTCCTAGTCCACTTCATTATTCTTTAGAATTTACAACTCTTGGGGTATAACAGAAATCACCTTGTTTCTCTCTAGGTTTTTCTATGTTGTCAAATTATCAAACAAATATTTGACAGATTGAAAAGAAAAAAAAAATGAAGCTTTAGTAATAGCATTATGCAAACTGTATTTGTGGAAGAGACCCTGAATGACTGAGTAACTTTAAGAGTTTAGATAAGACAAAAGAATTTTATGGGAGAGAAAAGGAATATCAGTTAGGGAGGTTACTGGGGAAAGCACAGTAGACAAAAATATGCAGATCGGGCCTCCCCAGTGACACAACAGTTGAGTGCTGCGCTGTGGAGCTGTCGGCAGCAGCGATGCAAGTTCGACGCCCAGCCAGGGAGACTCCCACATGGTGGTGCAGACCTCTCCTGCCTCACCCGCTGCTCCCCTCAGCAGTGTGTTTCTGATCTGCCTGTTCTGCTCCCCACTCTGTATCTGGTGAGCCCTCTCGCCGCCCCACGCCTCTGGCCTGTACCCCAGCTTGTATGTAAAAAAAAAAAACAATGACAAAAAATATGCAGATCAAGCTTTGCCTTCTGCATGGAAAAGAAATAGGAGATTCCAGCACATGTCTTTATGTAATTTATATGGAAATATATCCTTTGAGATGACACAAATATCTAATTCATAATAATCATTGAGTCTTTGGTAGTGTAGAAGATACACTACAGGTGGACTGTCTAAAGCATTTTTCATCTCTGTTAGCATGCTTTGTTTTGTTTTAATCCTAGCATTTTTCTCAATTTTCTCTTATTTTTCTTCATAAAATGTTACTTTTACTATATGTAAATATCTTTTCAAAAGCAAACTGCACCCACCTTTTAAATCTCCTCCCATGAAATTGAACTTTTGTCAAAAAGACATTTTTGGAGTAGTAGATTTATGGTACTCTACACATCATGTAAATTCTCCATACATATGTTACTAAATTTTGAGCTTTTCTCCTACTAATAAGTCTGATTTTAATTTGTCCAAATTGTCTCAGAAGAATACAGATGGGATGTGAGCATTTTCACCTGTTTGTAGACAGAGATGTGAAAAGACAAAAGTATGGGGGGAGGGGAATTCTGGGAAGGCAAAAACAGGAGTAAACTACTGGCACATAATGGTGAGTTAATTATATAGTTATATAGTTATATAGATTATAGTTATAGTTAGTTATATAGATTCCTTTGGAGCCTCCTCTGGGCTGATACGGATTTAGACTCTCTTTAGTGATTAACTTTTGTTCTTCCTGCTAGAGAGAGGGAAGGTGGACAAATTTATCGCCTACTTTCAATTTTGGAGAGGGTAGAAAGCTGTTGTATCTGCTTCTTAATAGTCCTTTTATCTAAGAGGTATATTGGTATATCTGTATACTGATTTTGCTACCTTTCAGTATCTTTTTCCTCATTCACATCTAATGTCCTTCCTTTATCTATTGTCATATATAGGTTCGTTAATTTCCAGGATCTTTGTAGTCCATCACTCTCTTTGCTTATCCTATGTCAATATTTTTATCAACTTATTAATATTCTTGATATCTCATAACCAAATCTACTATCCTAGTTCTTGACAATGGGCTCATAACACTCACGAGTATCAGCATGTGCACAAACCAGCAAACTATAGCACTCAGCAAAAATGTCTCTCTTGTGGCAGGGGCTCATTACTGGCTCAGTAAACCATCAGATGGTACCCAACTTTCTAAATTCCCTAGGAACATTCCTTTCAATATCATATACAGAATGAAAGAATTGTGTTTGATTATTGAGATGTCCAAGGACAGATGATTTTATCTTTTAAGACCTTGAAGGTCTTGTCTTCCTTTTCTTTCTACAAAATATAGTCAGGGTTATTGTTTTTTAATAAGGTATACAGCAATCTTGCCATAGGAAAGACACTCGGAATCCAATTTCAGAAATACCCAGTTAGTATGAGAACACCTCAATTCTATTAAAAAAGGAAATGGGAGATGCAAAGTGCACTGCATTATATAATTTGCTGGTTTGTGCACATGTTGTATGACCCCATTTAAATAGAGTTTACACTAGAAATAAGTGTCAAATCAGGATGCTATAGCAAAGTATTATAGAGTAGGTGTCTAATAAACAATAAACATTTAGTTCTCACAATTGTAGAGATCGGAAGTCTGAGATTATAATGCCAACATGGTCATGTTCCAGTGAGTGCCCTGGTAAAAGTTGCCAGTGACAACTCACTAGGGAAAGAGAGGGCTAAAGAGTTCTTTGGTATTGGACCTGCCTGGTGGTGCAGGCATTAAATTATCAGCAATATCAAGCTATCACCAGCCACTGTGGCATGAGTTTGATCCCTGGCCAGGAAGATAATCACATGGCATAGCAGACCTCTCCTGTCTCGCCCACTGCTTCCCTCAGTAGTGTATTTCAGTGGATCTGCCTGTTCTGCTCCCCACTCTGTCTCTGGTGAATCCTCTCACCTCCACCAAAGCTCTGCCTATACCTCAGTTATTCTATGCATAAATAAATAAAAATAAATCTTTAAAAAAAAGAGTTCTCTAGTATCTCTTTCGCTAATGCCATTTATGAGTGATCCACTCTCATTATCTAATTATCCTGTGAACACTTTGTGGTCCACTCACATATTAGTACGCGTTTTTATCACCAGTATCAGGTGGCTGCTCACGTATTAATACATGTTAATCTAGTCTCCGGTTTTTCACGCCATGGTGGATTTATTTGGAAATATTAGGGACTATTTCTTTGATCGTACTCAGTCTAGAAGCTTTACATATTGTTTTGGTGAAAGTGTAAGGTGTTTTATGAGAGATATTACAGTTTTTTTAACCTGTGACATTTATTGTTACCATTACGCAATCATGGCTGCTGAGAAGAGAAGGGGAATGAGCAAAAATGAAATTTTAAACAAAGTTTTTGCCAATAATTTGTCTGATGTCCCAAATTGTGAAGGAACTGATGGAAGTTCTGAGGAAAACGATAATGAAATGCCAAGTGACAGTGATGAAGATATAATAATTACCAAGAAAACTGTTCATACTCTACCTTTGCCGTATTCCAGCGATTCTGAAGTTGATGACAGTTAATGGTGTGACTAACACGACGAGTGGCGATGTTTTATTTTGGTCGGACAACGACATTATTCCTGCTTTAGAAACATTTGCTGGCAAACCAGGTGTGAAAATTACTCCACATGATCCAAAAAATGTGAGTGATGTAGTTAATTTGTTTATTGGGGATGACCTCTTTTCGATGATGGTGGAGGAATCAAATCGTTATCATGAGCAAAATGCCCATAAATACAGAGTTTGAAGTGGCATGATATAACCAGTGGAGAAATGAAAAAAAAAATTAGGTTTGGTTATCCTTATGGGGTAGGTGCACAAAGACAGAATAAGTGATTACTGGACACCGCACCCTCTAACAGAAACTCCTATATTTTCAAAGGTAATGAGTAGAAATATGGCAGGCATGGCATTTTTCAAATGAAGATGTCTCAGAAAATGCAGGGAGGATATTCAAGGTTTTACCAGTTTTGAACAACCTTCTAAAGAAATTTTCAAGTGTCTACAAACCTAGGCAGGAACTGTCACTTAACGAAGGCACGATACCATGGCGAGGGTGACTGTCTTTTCATAAATACAACCCTGCCAAGCTGACAAAATATGGAATATTAGTGCGTATGGTATGTGAAGCGATCACTGGATATATTTGCAATTTGCAAATTTATACCAGTGAGGGTAATAAGTTGGAAGAGACAATTCTGTCAGTTTTAGGGCCAAATACAGGTTTGTGGCACCATGTTTACAGGGATAACTATTATAATAGTGTAAGCATTGCCAAAAAACTTCTCCAAAACGGAACAAGAATCTGTGGCACAGTCTGAGTAAATAGAGGTCTTCCTGAATGTCTGAAATCCGTGAAACTACAGAAAGGCCAGTCAGAATTCCAAAGAAAAAAAGATGTTCTCGTGCAAATTTGGAAAGGCAAGCGAGAGGTTCGCATGATCTCTACCATTCATTCTTCACGGCTCCTAGAATCTGAGAAGAGGGACAGAAAAACTGGAGAGAGAATAAGGAAGCCGGAGTCCGTCTTGGAATACAACAAGTATATGAAAGGAGTAGACCGTGCGGACCAGTATCTGTCATATTGCACAATAGAGAGAAAGACCACAAAGTGGTCAAAGGAGACAGTACTGTATTTGTTGCACTGTACCCTATTCAATTCTTTCAGGGTATATGTAGAGCTCAATGGAAAACAAATTATGTATAAAAAATTCCTGCATGAAGTAGCCAGAAACTGGGTGAGCCCATCTCAGACACACGAGCCCATCTCATTGCCAGACACAAGCCCAGAAGAACCCTTCTCTGACACATGAGAGAAAAAATTCACATTTCTCCTGCAAGGCGTGCACCCAAGATGGACCCACCAGGAAGACTTTCAATGGATATGAAAAAACATAAAGTAGAGAATATAGTTAGTGCTGGAGCAAGAAAATTCCTCAGAGACCATGTAGAGTATGTGCAGCCAAGAAAAAGAGAAGTGAAACCCGCTTTATTTGTGGATTTTGTTGTGTTCCATTCCATAGAGGGACATGTTTTGAACAATACCACACTCTAATTGATTACTCTGGTATATAATCTCTAGGCATTTAAAATTTCATTAAAATATATCCAGTAGTTCAGGAGCTGTGTGTGTCTTATTGGATGTTTATACCATTCATGCGGTGGCACAGAAAATGGCGGGCCCCAAGGGCTGGTAAATTTAAAGGGCACTGGCACACAATGTATGAAGATCCTTCCTCTAACTTATGAAGATATTGCATATGAATAGAACACTCCACTTTGGGGATTAAATTTCAACAAGTGACTTTTGGGAGGACATAGATACTTAATCCATAAAGGGCATTTAACAGAAAAGGCCCAAGCTTCTTATTTTAATAGAATCAAATTCTTTAATAAAAATGATAGTTCAACACAATTTCTAAATAATGATTAATAATAGTAAGTAAAAATAGTATGGAGTTCATTTTTGACTAGATTACCTACTTGTTATTTGTAGAAATCGTTAATTTTTTAAAAATCAGTTATTTGATACAGACTGAATATGGGATACTGCATAAAATTTCACCTGCTAAAATGAACTAGAAATGGATTATGTGTATACTATAAAAATACAAGATATAAGACCTCCCTGGCGGCACAGGGGCTAAAGACAGCGCTATCAAGCTATCACCGTCCACTGTGGCATGAGGATCCCCAGCCAGGAAGCTACACCACATGGCGCAGCAGACCTCTCCTGTCTTGCCCGCTGCTCCCCTCAGCAGTGTATTTCAGTTAATCAGCCTGTTCTGCTCTCCACTCTGTCTCTGATGAATCCTCTCACCCCCTGCATCTCTGGCCTACACCCCAGTTCTTGTATGCATAAATAAATTTTAAAAGTCTAAAAAATACAAAATAGAAATAATTAGTTATTTATACATTTAAGAGTCACATCATTTCTAAGTATATGTATTGTACCTATTATCTGCAACATCCATGTATCAAGTTTTTATGTAAAGCACTATAATCATTTTACATATATAACATAAAAAGCTTGTGTATGGGTAGAATGGGTATACAAAATAAATATGCAAATTTACCCCAATGATCAGTAAATTATCACATTACCTCTCTGGTGTCATTTATGCTTCCAGTATTATTTTATTGATTTGATTAATGTGTTAATTTCATTAATGATGGACAAAACATCAAAATCAATGAGTATTAAGCTGTATTAAGGTTTCTTCTTTGCTCTTAATATTTATTTTGTAGACATTTTTCAGTACGTCTTTCTGTGCTAAAAATACAAGTTCTCCCGGAGGACAATACTGAATATGTAAGTCAATAGACAAGCAAATGTCTGTCTCAAGTGTCATTGATAAACTTTAGTCAATTTGCTTTCATTTTTACCACAACAAAAGTGCTATTTCTCTGCCTCACCTGCTGGACTAAGCCAACTGATTAGATACCAAATCTCAAAAAGTACCAATTAAAATAAAAATAGCTAAATGTGGAATAAGTAACAAAGTGCAGCTTTGGAACAGTGTGAAAATTTATAAGTGATCATTATCAACACCTGCAGTCTGCTTTCTTTGCTTATGATGACTCATTGACAATAGTCTAATGGTAACACAAAAGACTGAAAAGTGAAAACAGGAAAATTCAACTTTCTTAGTGATAATTAAACTCAATTTTCACAAATTACTTTTTTTTAAATTGACATGTCATATATATTGATATCAAACTACATCAATTTATGTATCCTCAAATTTTTCCATTATTCAACTACAGTTCAACTATAATATTCTGTGACAATGTTTAGCAAAAAAAATAGTTTTTAAAGAATCAACAAGTTACTTATTAATTCATTTTTTTTCTTTAAAATGAGGAAACATATCTAGCACAGAACTGCACAGACTGTCCCACTCTCAATTCACACACTCAAGGTGGACATTGATCATCAACAGTTTATGTCATCTTGACCTTCTTTCCCTGGTTTTAATGTTGATTGTCCTATTCCTGGAACCAAGTGACCAGAAAGACAGAAACCACTACACCTCCCTTCATATAGTCAGTATGCTATGGTGTAACTGACAGAATAATAGAGAATAGAATTATTTGGAAATGAAGCAATGGAAAAAAACAACAATGGCATTCTTGGGAATTCTGCTTTCTAGATAGAAAACTTTGTCCACTACCCAGTCCGGTTCTTGCCTTTCCTTCTGCAAATTTCCTTGTTCTCAGTTCACTTACTGACATATTTAAAGTAGACGTTGGAAAATGTGTCCTCTTCATAACTGTGAATAAATGTAATTCATTCAATGTAAATGAATATTTTATAGCCGATTTTCTATGTATGCAAAGATGGTAATACAGTTTTGAGTACCAAAATGTCAAAAATCTCTTGGACCAAGCTCACAAGTTCTTCAGCAATATGTTTGTTTGTTTGTTCGTTTGTTTCAAAAACTTAGTTCAGTTTATTCCCATGAGTTTGATATGCCAAAAATCAACCAAAGTTGTCCTGAAGTTGTTTTTTATTTTACCTAAATCCCTTGACTTCCATTCTCAATGAAATTATGGTACCCATGAGGTCATTAGATACATGCCAGTGAAAAGACCATTTCTTAATTCTATCTGTGGGTTTTCTAAGGAAGAAGTTTATCTAACTAAAAAGTTTATCTTAACTTTACCTCACCAAAAAATTTAATTAGGCTTCTTTTTTTCTTACTAACTTTTAAAATCCCTACGCTGACTGTTGATATTTAGAAATGGCTTGTCGAACCCTGTAAATCTTGACTTTCTGGAATTTTTAAGATGCTTTTTATTGATGCTGTGAAATCTGTTCATTATTTAAGTTTATCTCTTTCTTATAATATTTAGCAAAATTATAAGTAGTTACCTATAAATATTAGGAATGTTTAATCCATTAACATTCTAATGAGCTAATTTCTCAATTGATATAAACATTGCCCCTCAGGTTACCCCAGGTAAGTTTATCAAATTGGATTGCTACTAAACAATTTTTCAGCCTTCAATGATGGTCTCTTAGCCAGCTGCCAGTGCCCTTAACAATCTGGGAAATCAGTACTTTAACATCTTTAGATCATCTTTAACAAATGATCTAAAACATCAGAAACTCAGCATTTAAAAATGCTTGTTTTTTTCACATTACAGTCTAATGTGGGTTTGGCAGCAATCCTGAAAATTTCTTAGAATTTGATTCAGAGATTTAATGCTTTATTTCTAATTGCTTTATGCCTAGGTCTAGAATTAGTGCAGCTTCTGTGTCCTTTTCTTGTTTGTCATAATTCAGTTGTCTTGTCCAACCTAGATATCAGAAAACCTGGGGACAATTATCTTATTTGACTAGAAAAAAAACCAAAATAATAGCAATCTCATAAATTTACAATTGCCTTACTCTTAATTTTTTATTGTGATCATTCATTTGAATATGATCACTATTTCACACCTATTCTTAAAAAATAATTTTACTATATACAGAATTCCAGTGTGAAAATTTTCACTATTAAAAAATTGACACCATCATCCATTGATATCTGCCTTCCATTGTGACTGTTGAGCGGTCAGATGTCAATCTAGCTGCTGTCCTTAAAAATAATTTATTCATCCCCATTTTTAGTTTTCAAGATTTTCTCTCCTTTTTATGTATGTATGTATGTATGTATGTATGTATGTATGTATGTATATATGTATTCAGTTTTCATAGATTGTTGTATTCATAGTGATTTTCTCATACAAACTGTATTTTACTTTAATAAAATAGTCAACCAGAAGCCTCTCTTCATAGAAATATTCCAATTAATATATGATACAAGGATGGCAGAATTGTATCATTACAACCTTTCTTCAGCTTCTCAACATCTTCTATGACTGTTAGTTAAATAAAGTTTAGTTTATTATTGTTATTATCATTATTGCTATTGTTGTTGCTGCTTAGCAAATTGACACAATCTTTTGGAGATTAAGACGAGCTTTTATTTTGCTAATAATTTTGTAAGCCAGGAATTCAGGAACAACTTAAATGGGTATTATTCACTTGGAATTTCTCAAATTTTTGAAAGCAAAGTGATCTGGAAATTAATTGGACTAAATATCCATCTTATTCATATGACTGAAATTTATTGAGATTCTGAACTGAAAGCTCTTACGGAAATTGATTAGGGAACCAATGAGTAGGCTCTCCAACATGACAGTCAAAGTAAACAGACTCATCATGTGAGTTCCCTTAGAGCAGGGTTTCTCAACATTGACACTATTGACATTCCAGACTACATGATTCTTTGTTGTAGGGGGATGTCCTGTGAATTGTAGAATGTACAGCAGCATCTCTACCCTCTATCCACTAGATGGTGGTAGTACCACCCTCTCCACTGTGACAGTCAAAATGTCTCGAGATATTATAAATATCTCTTGGGGAGAGGGTGAGTTGAAGTCTAGATCACCTCTGGTAGGGAATCATTGCCCTAAAATGAACACCCAATATGAATCAGATGGCCATTGTATGATTTTTTTTTTCTGACCTAACTTGAAAAAATATCACAGAACTACTTCTGCATTCTATTGGTTAAAAATCACTACAGTTAGTTGAGATTTAAGGGGGGAAGCACACATATCCTATTTCTTTTTTTTTTAAGATTTATTTATTTATGCATACAAGCTGGGGTGTAGGCCAGAAGGTGGGTGGTGAGAGGATTCACCAGAGACATAGTGGGGAGCAGAACAGGCAGATCTACTGAAATACACTGCTGAGGGGAGCTGCAGGAGAGACAGGAGAGATCTGCTGCACCATGTGGGAAGCTCCCTGGCCAGGGATGAACTCATGCTGCAGTGGCTCTGGATAGCTTCATAGTGCTGCAACTTAACCTGTTGTGCCACCAGGGAGGCCCCATATGCTAATTCTTAATGGTGGAAATACCAAAATAAATTGAACATGTTTTAACCATCTATATTGGTTAAAACAGAAAAATATGATTTTTATAAACCCTCCAGATCTAGCCAGAAATTATAAACAAACAACCACAAACTAGGGAACATACTAAATGATTCAAAGGGATTTAAAAGCCAAAGTTTAATCAATCCTGATCACGGAAAAGTCGTAAATTTAAAAGATCCATTTTATCAAGCAAGCAAAATTCAAGCTCAAAAAATAATTGAGGAAAGGTCTATAGATCAAAAGAACTGAAGAGAAGTATCAAAAATTGAAATATATGTATGTACTACAATTGAATTCTAATTCAAACAACATAAGAAAAATATGGAACAATTAGAGGATATGCCTATAGATTGGATGTTTGATATTAATTATTGTTAAATTTTTAACTATAAATAATGGTATTTTGTTTTGTTTCAAAGGTTCATTTTACCTTGCAAATATATCCTGAGAGAGGTGAGCTTGAAAGAGTATGATATCTGGAAATTGCTTCAAAATATCATAAGACTGCTTAAGGACAGCAGTCATTTCTAATTCTTAATGATCTTATGATTCTGAATCACCATTTGTAGTATTTAGAAGATAATCACAACTTTATTTACTTTTAGAATCATCGATCTTTTCCAAATTGCTAAATATAAGTATATATCAATAAAATCTTGACTTTTTGAGAATTTAATTTTTTATTCAATTAAAAAATATGTGTTCAGGATAAAAATTTTTGAAAATATAAAAATATTTGAGGGAAAATAATTAACAAAATGCAGGAAAAATGTTAAATTCGTATATTTCCTTTTGGTCATAATCTTATGCACAGATATAACACAAATATAATTACAGAAAAACTCCATGTCAATTTCCCAACCCCATTAAAAACAATCCAATAATTCTCTTTAAATGAATTTTTACATTTTTAGTCACATAGAACATGTTCTGCGCTTGGAGCTGGCGACCCCAGTTGGATGCCTGGCCGGGAAGATTCCCACATGGTACAGCAGACCTCTCCTGCCTTGCCCACTGCTCCCCTCAGCAGTGTATTTCCATCAATCTGCTTGTGCTGCTCCCCACTCTGTTTCTGGTGAACCCTCTCACGGCCCCACGCCTCTGGCCCGTACCCCAGCTTGTATGCATAAATAAATAAATCTTAAAAAAAAAATCCTGTTCTATGTAATCCCAAAGTCTTTTACTGAATTTAAAAAAAAATGTTATTGTAAATGGAAATTTCTTTTTCTCTGAGTCAATCTTTTGGCTATGGGTAATAGTATTAAAAAATACTTTAAAGAACTGATTTCATTTGTTTAAGTTTTTAGTTGTTTTTCTTGGAGTTTTTTTTTTTATCTTCTAAATGTTTTCTTCATTTTGTTTTATTACATTCTGTGCCAGCAAAATTTCCAAGGAATTCCTAAATGATAAAGATATTACTTATTATCTTTAAAATATAAATTCTACAAAATTTATTTATCAACAACAGGTAGTATAAGTTGAATACACTTCCAAACTTAAAAAGTAACATAATTTTTTTTTGGTCCTCAAGATATAGAGATTCACAGAAGTCTCTGATCTAAGATTGCATCATAACTCTTATCATAACCACGGGTTATCTTTTACCATAAGATCATATCTAATTAGGTCACTATATTTGAGTAAATTATAGTTGAACAAGAGTTAAGTTAAAAAAGTCTTTGGGGGTGCATTCTAGTGATTGCTAGAAATAATGTAGAGTTAGTCAATGGAAGTGAATAGGAACTGAGCCCAAACCTTTAGGATATTGGGAATTATTACAACATAATACAATCACAAACAAAATTTTAAATTAATGGACATTTGAAATCTCAGGTGGCAAAGAGAAAGACAGCCACACACTAAATAAATGATAATTTCCGTAAAGGCACAGCTATGGCTCACAAATTTCATATTTCTGACACTGAGATCAGTGGACAGCCATGAGTACCTGTAAGAGAGGCAGTTGCCACCTTTGCAACTCATTAGAGGCAAAAGAATAATCATCATATAAGTCCTAAAATTTTTTCTTGTCAATCAAAGAAATGTTTTACTAACAGTGAAAAATATCAATCAGCTCTGACCCATCATGATTGACCAAAATGACTAGAATTGAATACTGAACAAAGTACAATTTCAAAATTTTCTCTCTCTTATAAAGAACAGGAGCTAAAGGCAGTAATTATAAAGTTGTTATGTTGTATAACAATATACCTCTAATCAGTATTATAATAATTGAACAGGAAAGCAATGACATATCCTTTTTATTAGATAAACTAGGTCAAATTCTGGTCTCTACTGATGGGTGAGTTCTCAATTTTTCCACTTTTTTCTTTTATATCATGTCCTAGTAGCTAAGGCCAGGATGAAAAAATAATTCTGGACTAATTATGAATAATTTTATAATAAATAAAACTCCCCAGTCACTGGAGGTATCTAAACAGGATATGGATAATGATGATTAGGAGTTTTGTTCAGGGAAGAGTCAAACATCAGAAGGCTGATTGTATTTAAGACCTATTTTAAGATGATCACATCCATGCTGACTGGTTTCTTTATTCTTTAATATCATAGCTCAGATCAAACTCTACCACATTCCAGATATATTTTAGAGTCACAAGCCATATCACAACAGTTACACAGCACAACAGTTACATTATGTTCATGGATTTTGTGAATTAGGAACTTAGACATGGCATAGTGACCATGGTTTACATTCTATGCTCCACAATTTCCAAGGTCTCATAACATGGATAACATATAATAAATATAAATATAATATTTTGTGATTATAAGGCAGTAAAAATGAAGCTAAAACAAAACAAAGAAACATAATACCAAAAATCAAGAAAAAGAAAACCATAAAGGTTCTTTTACCTTAAATTATAAAAAATCTTGATAAAGATATCCTTTATAAAGATATAAAGGAGCAATATGAAAAAATCTACCATTTCACATAAACATATCAATATAAAGTCATAAAGTAGTATTTTCTAATTTAAAAATTTGGAAAGGAACACAAAATTAAGCAAAAGAAATCACAGAAAGGAAAAATTTTAAAGATCAAAGCAGAAATTGAGGTAGAAATCAGAAAAATAATAGAAATAGTGATTGTTTTTTTAAAACATCCAACAAAATAAACAAGCCTTTAACTAATCTAATTTATAAAGAAGGGAGAAAGCACAAATACACAAAATACAAAGCAGCTAATGGTAAGTAATCATTGAAACAGGACATGTACATTGTTACATACATATATAAATATACATACATATGTATATTATACCCATACACACATGTATATGACTTCTTTCTATAATTCAATGCACATAAATTAGAAAATCAAAATAAAATGAGCAATTATCAATGAAATACAACTTAACAAAAATGACCATAGTTTAAAATAGAAAGATCAACTAGGTCAATTTCCACAGAATTAGAACATAGTTATTAAAATGATATTCACATAAAAACACCAGGCCCAGATGTTTCACAGCAAAATTCTACAAAATCTGCAGAAAGTAGATAATATTCTGTTCAAACTAATATAAATATTCATCTGGACTTGTTTCAGAGCACAAAGGAAATCTTCAAAGTTTTTGTGAACCAAAAAGAACAATAATATCTAATTCTGATAAGGATTTCACAAAAACAAGAACTACAGATCAATGTCTAGAGGTATTAGTATAAAATGATCCTGCAGGAAAACTTGTTTTTATGTCTTACATGCTGAATTCTATTCAATTATGGAAAAATATTCATATCCATTAAATCTTATAGATAATATCCTCGAACAGCCTGGAGCTCATCCACAGAGATGCCCAGTGCATTCACCTATTAGAGACAGGAGCGCAACTTGAACAAAGAAGTAAACCTCATGGACTGCTCAGGCCCTAGAACATGTTTCTTCATTCTCAGAGGGAATCTGAAGTGGCAATAGAAATTTTAACTGTTTATTCTGCTTCTGTAGATTTTTTTTAAAGATTTATTTATTTTTGCACACAAGCTGAATGTAAGCCAGAGGTGCGGGGTGGGGAGGGGGGGGTGAGAGGATTCACAGAGACAGAGTGGGGAGCAGAACAGGCAGATTGACTGAAATACACTGCTGAGGGGAACAGAGGGCGAGGCAGGAGAGGTCTGCTGCTCCATGTGGGAAGCTCCCTGGCCAGGGATTGAACTGGAGCTGCAGTGGCTCTGCATTGCTTCATAGTACTGTGAATTACCCTGTTGCGCCACCAGGGAGGCCCTTCTGTAGATTTTTTTTCCCTCCTGCATTCAATTTATCATTTTGATTTTTGTTGTTGCTGTTTTCTAAATGCTTAAAATGAATAATAAGTTTATGCTCCTTACTGTCACATCTCAGAAAAACTTCAAAGGTATCAGGGACAAATCAGATGTGGTACACCAATAAAATTACGTAGCAGAACTACTTAAGATAGGTAAGCTAAGAGGCACTGTCTGACCTTCAGCATTTAGCAACCCTGTTTCTAAGAATGTACTAGGTCTATCACTAAAAATTGTGAACAGCAACATGGTACAAACAAATGGGCTATTTCGAGGTTGTCCTTACCAAAGAAAAAGATGGAGGCAAGGTAGCACAGACTAAAAAACAAAATGGATAGGATAAAAATAAAATCTCTAAGAAAACGTCTTCCTTGGGATGCAAAGGGGTAATATATGAGATATGACAAACCATGTGCATGTTGTCTGTGATCTCTATGCCCATTTGCCTGAATTCCCACCTGGAAGTGAATGGAGCAGTGGGGCTAAGGTCCCTGGGGGATTTGGTTTTTGTATATATTCCAACCTTGTCTTTAGGGTTGGAAACTGTAAGAATGAGAAAGCAAATAGAAAAGGGTGGAAAAGAATGGAATGATTGAGATTAATGGTGCTCTAACTGGATCCATTCTGACATGGTCCCCTCCAAAGCCCTCAACAATCACATGAAACTTTAGGAATGCACCATGCAGAACTGATTAGTTAAACAATATACCACAGAGAACTGATTTGTTAACTGTCACCTCTTCATTGTCCTCTGTCTCCAGCACACTCCCTATAGTACAGGCAGGGAAAACATAACTGTTGGAAGGAATCCCTAATATTTTTCTAGGGTAGATCTCTGGCTGGTCCAAAAAGATCCCTCTTTTAAGGGTTTTGGGAAACTAAACACTCCAATTGTACACTAAACACTGTAGTATCAGCAGTGATTTTTTTGAGCAAATTTAGCTACAGGAGCTGCAAGGTTGAATATAGGGGGGCTTCTACCGATTGTACCAGGTCCTCACATTGTAGGACCTTAGTCAAAACATTTAGCTGCAGTTAAGTTTATCCCAAGGTTCCATCTGGCATGATAATGGCTTGTTCTGGTGGAACTAAGGCACCACTTGGCATGGGAGCAGAGGGCATGGTGTCTCTGTTGTTTATACCCATACCACCTTCAGTAGCCACCTGGCCCATCCCTATAACCTACTACCTTGCATCAGGGGAGTTCTCTTGAAAACTCCCTCCTGTCACTGCATCATTTCATCCTACTGTCACCTCATCTCTCCCTCACAGGGCCTATGGTCCTTCTGTCTGAGCTCCAGTTGTTTTCATTTTTGTACATCTTGATTATACCACTCTTCTACCTGCCACATTCTTCTTGACACCTCATCAAATCCTGCCTCACCAGCATGATCTGGTGCTCATGGCAAGCAAGCCTCATCTCCATCTCCAGCTTCTCATGAACTTCCTCTAGTTCTGCCATTGTTCCTCCATCCAATGATTGCTTTCCAGGGAAAGGCATACTCACACTCAAATGAGTCAGGCTATGCAAATCTTTGTGTTTTTTCTTCCTCTTTTGTGTTTGCTCTTTATAACCAAATTCTTTACAAGGTCCTCTTTATCAGTTAAGTGAACCATGGGCTCTATAGTCACAGGCCTTGGAAATACAGACAGCAGGAAAGAATCTTCACTGCATCTGTCCAGAGCATTCCAAGCAGTTGGTTTCCCTGATAATTCAACAATGGCTTTTCCTGGAGGCCTTCCTTAATTGTCCACAATGATTACAACCCTCTGCATCTGACCAAACAAAGAAAAGTCTTCCTCCGGGAGTTCATCAGACACAAACCGAGAAAGGTTTTGTTCTGTGAGGGATGCACTACGGCAAGCAAATTGCACACGCAGCCGCTTTCCACTGGGTGGCATGTTGTCCAGTTCCACTTCGGTGATCTCTGCTAGGGTGCCTATAGATAAAGTCAAAGCTCTTCCCCTTGATTACTGAACTGAAGAATTTCAGAAAATCAGGAGACAAGACTTTCATCCAAAGTACCTGGTTGTTTGTGTACCTTCATTTTGGCTACTGCCTTGGTGCCCTTATACAGTTATTAGTGGCAATGGTGCTACTGCTTGTCGTGCTGGGGTGATTTTGATGATGCTTCCTTGGAGTATGCTTTTCCTTCCCCAAGTTAAAGGTTTTATTACTCTGAATTTTTTCACCCCTCCACCTGCTGTTCTCAAAGTAATGGTGACTTTGACATTGTTTTTGATTTGTACATACCTGGTAGATTATTCCTCTTTGGTGGCAGCAGTGATTGGAATTTTTACTTTTGTAAAAGGTCAGATGGTAAATATTTTAGATTTTGAGAGACATATAGTTAGTTCTGTCATCACTATTCAACTCTGCGATTATAGTGTGAAAGCAACTATAGATATTGAGCAAGATATTTTCAAGTTGTTGTAAATGAATAAGCATGACTGAGTCCGGTATAACCTTAGGCATAGGTATTAAAATTTTAATGTCTTTAATTTATAATTTTCATATGTCACAAAATATTATTATTATTTTGATTTGTTTCAATTGTTTAAAAATGTAGTCTATTTGTGAGTCATTCAAAAGTAGGCAGTGGGCTGATTTGACCGATTTGCCAACTCTGATCTAATCATTTCGTGATTACTGTTGATGAATGATCGACATCTATTCTCAGATGAGAGACTAGAAAATCTGGTTTATTAGGCTGCTGATTAATTGTCTATTTTGAGTTCAAACTTCTTTAAAAATTCTGTATTCATTAGGATTAAAGCTTTTTTGATGGGCAGAATGATGTATTTTTTTGTGACTGAAATTATAAAGTTGATATAAGTTCTCAATTGACTGTTCATCTATATGTCTCTTTGCATATACTTAAACAATTATTTTACTTTTCATTATTCTCTTCCTTGGAAGTTGTCTATGAATTATATTGTTTTTCACTTATATTAAAAGAACTTTGCTGGGGTTATAGAGATAAATGAGCATTTTTATAAATAAAATAGTTCTAAAATTTTCAGAAAACAAGTTAATAAAAATTCTAATATTTTTAATGAGCTATATAGAGTTAATAAAGAACCTTCTTATAGAAACTGTTAGGAAAGAAACATTTGGAAATGAAGTTAATGAGTTTAATTTTTTTTATCAAATTACAAGGAGCTATGTATTTTCTCTAATTTATTAATGTTAGATATTACACATGCACATACTGTGCTTTACTTGTGGTTTTATCACTTGCAAAATGTTAACATGAAAGTGATAGAGTCTTACAGGTTTATAGATCCAATAAGCTGATGATACCTTTACATAATATTAAGATTATGAAAAATAAAAATTAGCATTTAACTAAGTAGATACTAATTTATGTATGTCAACTTAAATATACTCTCTAAAACCTTGGGTTAATGTTATACTGAGTGAATTAACATGTAATTCTAAGATACATACATATTTTCTAAAGATAGTGGATCAAAGGCTTTTACTTTTATGCACTTTTACTTCAATTTTTGATATGCTAAACAAAATTTATATCTTGGAGACATAAATTTATTTGCCTTGGTTTTTAATACCTGAATCTGAAAAGAAGCTACAAAATGTTATAATTCACATTCCGTTTTGATAAGCATGCCTCCTTGTTTTCTGATTAATGTCTTCACTAAAACAAGGGTCAACAAGTTATATCCCATAGACCGTATCTGTCCAGTCATCTGTTTCTGTAAATAAAATTTTACTCTAACACAGCCAAACCCATTTATTTATGTATTGTCTAGGGCTATTTTCTGCTATAACAAGAGACTTGAGATTGTAATGAGGAACATGTGGTTTACAAATCCTAAAATATTTATTATTTTGCCATTTATAGAAAAATCCTTACCTAAAATATGAAAGTCTACTCTTCCGCTTTTATGTAATGTATGGAAAGGACAGAAATTCTTCTTACAAGAAGAATTTTCTGTATTTTATGTTTGCTGTCTTCACCCTGTCTTTGACAATTAACAAAGAAACAGTTTCCTTCTTGGTGAAAGAGCTAGCATTTCTTCTCCTGTTGCATCCTTCTGTATTTATTTTTAGATGCCGTATTGTCACTTTGATTAAATAGATAACTAAGTGTTTTTCAGGCATTCGTGACCCTATCTTTCTTAATCAGATTTTCAAATGCTCTGTGGTGACTTCCACTTGCTTTTCCAAGATCAGACAGAAATTTATACCATATTTCTTAATTAGATCCACAATTTAAGTGCTACATGGGAAGAGATGTTAAATTAAAAGAGATATTCAGATTTCCTTAGGTTAAGTTTGCATGCTTTGTAGGAAAACCTAGGGGTTTTCTCAATGCTCTTTCTAAACATTATGTTTTTACCCTCAGGGGAAAAAATGGATGAAAATCTTTATGAAATGGATATTTATTATATAGAGTTAGAGATTACTACTTTTCTCCATTCTATTACTAGTTGCAGTTATAAATGAACCATAATCATTAAGTGTTTATCATCTACAGATAGTTTTTTGATATTCTCCTTGTGCCTTTAAGCTTTGCTATAAATTACAGACCTGAGTACACGTATTTAAAAAGGTCAAATCTGAAACCTTCATGGAAAGGATTGTAGTAGATTCTCTAAGGTTTTGAAACTTTAAAGAATAGACTCATGGGTGCAGTTCCTGATCTTATATTGTTTGGAACAACTCTCAGATCACACCATTTAGACTTAGTCACAATTGCCAGGATTCTATTTAGTCCAGATGCAAAAAGTTTCATGAAAGCCTGCTGACCCGGCATAGCAGATAAGGCTAACTAATTAGCACTCATGGAACTTAAATTAGAATATTTTTATCATGATTATTTGTTTTGAGTATTATTGATGTCTTTTTAGTACTCTTTTTGTGATTACATGATGAAACATTTTTTTAAGATATCTCTATTAATTAGATAGATTGCTTTTATAAGCTAAAATAAAACGTATTCAAGTGATATCTACTCAGTAAAGCCCCAGAGTTCGAAAACACTTACTGGGTAACCTTTCTCTTTATGACAGAAAATTCAAGCAAAATTGTCATTATTTAAAGTTATAATGATTATCTGCATAGCTCATAATAAGCCCATTGATTTCTTTGTGTGAGTGAATGAAAGAATGAGAACAAGCAAAGCCCCAGTCTCTCCAGAACCTAAGAATTGATGTCCCATCATTTTTCGCCATGTTCTGCTTATTGTAAGCAAACCATTAGATCTAGCCCTCACTGAATGGGAGGGGTTCTCAGAAGGGCCTGAAAACCAGGAAGTAAGGATTTTGGGGACAATCAATTTCACTAATAGAAATACACAGAAGAAAAACAGAGTCAATAAACCTATTAAAAGATGTTTGACCCCAGGTGTCGCCTCCCTGGTGGCGCAAGGGGTTAAGTCTCAGCACTATGAAGCTATCCACAGCCACTGCAGCATGAATTCAAACCCCAGCCCACACAGGGAGCTTCTCACATAGCACAGCAGACTCTCCTGTCTTGCCTGCTGCTCCCCCCAGCAGTGTATTTCCGTTAACCCGCCTGTTGTGCTCCCCATTCTGTCTCTGGTGAATCCTTTCACCACCCCCACACCTCTGGCCTAAACCCCAGCTCTTGCATGTATAAATAAAATAAATATTTTTTTAAAAAGATGTTTGATTCCATTAGTAAAAATTCAATACAAACTGAGACTACAATTTCACATTCACTGTATTAAAAAAGCTAAAAGTCTAACATGACTAAATAAATGTTGGCAAGAACTTACAGAAATGAGCAAGTGATGGTTATGTAAACTGATACAACCTTAAAAACAATTTCTCATCTCTTAATAAAGTTCAACTGCTAGATAATGTATAATTCAGTAATTCCTCTATCAAGTATATATCTTAGAGAAATTATATAAGAACATCAGGAGTTGTTCTTAGTAATAGCAAAAAAAAAAAAAAAAGAAATAGAAACTAGAATGGGGGAATGAAAGGTAGTAGAGTCATACAATATAACATTGTATTAATAGTTACAGATATAAAATATTACTTGTGAGGAAAGCAAGTCATAACAAATAAATATAGTATATATAAATGTTCAAAAAGAAAAGAAAACAAGTAATTTCTACCTAGGAATATACTTACATGTGGTTACACTGTATTAAAGAAAGTAAATTAATGATTAACATAAGATTAAAATTAAGCACAGGGCCTCCCTGGTGACTGAGGTTTCAGCACTATCACTACCCAGCTTGAGTTCAGTCCTGGCCAGGGAGTTTCCCACATGGTGCAGCAGACCACTACTGTCTCGCCCGCTGCTCCCCTCAGCAGTGTATTTCAGTATTTCTGCCTGTTCTGTTCTCCAGTGTCTCTGGTGAATCTCTCATCCCCTGTACCTCTGGCCTACACCTATGCAAAATTACTAATAATGATGATGATAATAATGAAACTAACAACAAGTTCCATGTAACCAGAGGGAGGAAGACATGATGAGAAGGAGCCCTTCAATTCTTTCTTCAGACACTGGGAGGCATATATATGAGTATATTAAAGCAATTAAAAATATTGGTTATTATTTTTAAAGTATCCATTTACATCATATACACTTTCAATTATATATTTTCCATTTTAGCTGAGATTGGTAGAATGTCTTTGACATTATTAAGAGGACCAAAATATCACTGTAGTCAGTGAAGTCAAACTAAAGCAGTGAGACTTCATAATAACAGTGGAAAATAATCACCATAAGGATTCAGGAAGGAGTTATTCAATTACGACCCACATGTTCATGAAGGTATCCCCTGAACAAAACAAGGGTATTTGTGTATTTTAGTCATCCTTATAGCTTTTCTCCACGCAGCACTTTATTAATACATTTGATATTTATTTATGAGAGTCTATCTTATTTTATGTTTCCTCAAACTCATTATTGGAAAGAAGAGAATAAAAAAATAAACAAATAAGAGAATAAAAAATAAACAAATAATTATATAAATTATAATTTCTCCAAAGAATTCTGGTTCTCAGTGTTCAGTATTTTCACATAATCAATTTATAAAATTTCAAAACACAATAAACAAGGAGTAATATACATAAAAATTTCAAAGAAGCAAGACAATTTACCAGAATGTGTCATAATATTATTACCAAAATAAGTTGATTTGTATATAAATAAAGATCTTTAAAAAAATAATGTAACAACAGAATGAATGCTTCAAATGACTTACACAGCCAGCACAGTGTCTGCCTATGTAACTCATTCAAAATATATTTAGCAAAATATTAGGTCTAAATTATCTGCTCCACTGACCCTTGAAAAAGGCTTATTTTTGTGGTACAGAAATGCTATCATTCCATCTGAAAATTAAAATCATAACGTGCTAGATTAATGAATATCTGCAGTTAACTTTCATATTTACATATGAATAGTAAATAAGTAGATTTACTATCAGTAGAATAGTAAAGACACTGTGAATTTGTTCTGACAAAAGTGATTAGAATTTTTTTTGACATTTTCAATACTGAGATTGAAGAAATCAAACATGATGTCATGTAATTTAGTGATATAATAATCTTTATAAAATGCAGAATGCAGTTAAATTAATGACATAATGTTACTAGTTGTAGGAATTTAAATTTTGTTTCAAATGTTTAGAATCTTATAATTGACACTTCAATGTATTAACCAAGTGTTCTTTGAAGATCACAATTTATCTATTTTAATAAATGTGTATTGATTTACCTTTGATTTTCAATGTTGTATAAGTTTTTGTAGATAGATTCACACCTTGATATGTGTATATACACATCACCACACCCATGACCAAAGTTCTAGTGGCACCTGCAATATCATACTGAAACCCTCTATCCTTTCCTTTCACAGCCCCCTTCTTGCTGGTAACCATATTTTTCTTAGAGTTTAAGAGTTAGAAAAATTCATTTTTAAATTTCTAGTTTTTCTATCTGCTTAGAATCTGTTAGCAGTATAAAGTAGGGACATTGTTTTTATACCTTTTACATTTTTGTAAAATGTGAGACAATCTTCATTCTTTTTTTTTAATTAAAGATTTATTTATTTATGCATATAAGATCTGGCATATGGTCCAGAGGTGTGGGGCGGGGCGGGCGGTGAGAGAGGATTCACCAGAGACAGAGTGGGGAGCAGAACAGATTGACTGAAATACACTGCTGAGGGGAGCATTGGACAAGGTAAGAGAGGTTTGCTGTACCATGTGGGTTAGCTCCCTGGCCAGAGATTGTACTTGTGCTGCAGTGGCTATTGATAGCTTCATAGTGCTGAGACTTTAACCCCTGTGCCACCAGGGAGGCCCCCATTAAAACATTTTTCAATTTTGATAGCTACTCAGTATTGCAAATGGAGCTATCATTAAATCCTTCAATCACAATTATATATGTATTGGGAAACAAAAAGATGTGTGTGTGTGTTTACATTTAAATATATAAGCATATATTTAAGATTTATACATGTGGTATGTTTGGGACCTGAGAAGTGACAAGATTTTCCTTGTCCCTCACAGTCTATTAGCAAAGAAAAATTATAGACAATTAACTATGATTACAGTGAACGAAATTAAGAAAGCATACAGGTGCTTTGTATCGCCCAGCAATGCCCACCTAGGTCTGAGGAATTGCAGAAGGAAGTGGACAAGAAATTGAAAGTAGAAGGAATAGCATGGAATGAAGTATTGTCTAGAGCAGGAAACAACATTCATGCCAGGAGTTGAAAGATAGCCCTGTAATTTGGATTCAGAGATGTGGGGAGGAAAACTAGAAGTCACCCAGAAGCATTAAATATTCTAGCATGGACATATCACATTCTCTCACAGCTCGCTGAAAAGAACGAGTAATGTGATTCATGCCGTCATAAAGACATAAGAAACTACATTTTATCATGAATCTGGATTGTAGAGAACCAAAATAACGACCACCAAAGCTGCCACAAAGGCCAAATCTGTGTAATCTTGCTCTCTCTCTGTCCTAATGCAGCAACATTGTATCATCTCCCACCTATTTTTATGTCCGAAGTGAGACTACATTTATTACAAACAGTAACTGGATCATCTCTCTCATAGGCACTGCCATAATGCAGTGTAGAAAACAATACAGACAATACAGTAACAACACTGGTCAACAAATTTTTACAAAAATCATGTTACTAAAATAAAATTAGTCAGTTCCTATCAGTTTGTATGTGCTCAACACAAATATGACAGTCAAGTTCTAATCTTGGCTCTAGTTTTTTTTTGTAATCTGCAATAAAATGATGTTTACATCACAAAATGCATGCCAATAGTAATAGGCCTACGGTTAATACCTGTAAAAAATCAAGTCAGAAACTACTTAGAATTATTCGCTGGTCTTGGGTACAGCTGCTCAGGAGCATCTCTGGGGAATGTCCTGCAATAGTCAGCCAGCAGACGGTTTCCATTGTGCAAAAGCACAGCCTTAAGACTCAGTTTCGAAGAGTCTAGAAATAGTCTCCACTCTTGTGGGTCATGAGTGATTTCTAAGGCATTCATGAGGCCCTCACTATCGGAACAGAATACCAGAGTGCTTTCCTTTCTGAAGAAAGGCTCCATCTACTGCTGGTGCTCTTGATAGAAAGTAATTGTGAAATCTTCTTCTAGAAGATTGCATTGTTGGAGTCTTGATCCTATCAATTCTGCCTTGTTCTTGGATAAGTCCAAATCACGAACCAGGTCATTTCATTCTTCCTGTGTTAGTCTGAGTGGGGTTGATGATGCACCACAGTGAAAATTTGGATCACTGCATGCGGATGGAACAGGAGAAGAACAGGTCGGCTCACCTTGTCCTCATCAGATGAATCAAGAGAATATTCTGCTGGAGGTTCTGGAACAGGAAGCCCCTCACCATGTGGAACTGGTCTCAATGCAGAGGGAATGTTTGAATAGACTATTCTTGACTTCTTTTGCTTTGTTATTCCTCCAGAAAGAGGAGGAACCAAGCGGAAATAAGGCTTTTATGTGGTTGCTTGGCTCTCTCCACACCCTGGGGACTGCAAATGGCATTGATGGTCTTTTGCCATTTAACCACTGTGAAAGCTGTGTTGGACATGTAGCACAGCATATACGAGGTGCCCAAGGCTTGTCTTGGTCACCAACCTTGCATCCAAAGTAAACATGATAAGCCTTTTTCACTTGAGAAGTGATACTTTTCTTCTGGTTGGCAAATGTCAGTTCCCCACAAATAGAGCAGAAATTGTCCACACTATTAATGCACTGAATGAAGTGGGGACATAGTTGAGATTTTCTGTGGATGTTTAAACATTCTTATTTTTTTATAGACATTACTACTTTTCAATGTTGAGGTTCTGTCTTAAAGCAGGGGCAGAAGCAGGAAAACCAGTTATCAGCCACTAAATTACAGAAGAACAATTCAATTACCTGTTTCAACGTCATTTTCAAAAAAATCTCATAACCAAATTTCTAATTTTTTCCCGAGTTTTCTAATTCCTGCAGTCTTTCTATTTATTATTGGGCCAAACCTCTTACTTTCTCACATAAAATCCTTCAAAATATATTAAGAATGCAATATGTTCTTTTTGGGGCGGTAAAATATACATGACATAAAATTTACTATTTTAAGTACATTTTCTGTGGCATTAGTACATTTATGTTGTTGTAAAAATATCCTCACCACCTATTTCTAGAACATTTTCGCTCTCCTTAAATTCTGTACACTAATTGTTGACAGCTAATTCCTTCTCCCCAACACCTGGAAACCACCATTCCACTATTTGTCTATATGACATATGACGTACTACTCTGGGTAACATATGTGAATTGAGTCATACAATATTTGGTCTTTTTTGACTGTCTTTTTTCACTTTATGCCTGCGGTGTTCTGTGAGCTCCAGGCTCTTATGAGCAAGTCAGCACCATCTTGAACAAGCAGCATTTTGTTTGGGACTTCTGGATACTGTGGACATTATCTGGGGAGAGATAACCAGACAATTTTGGCCTTAGAAACTCTTGTTTTGTCTGTTTGTTAAATAAACCCATTGTTGTTGTTCCCTGGCCTGAGTGGTCATGCAATTGTGCACATAGATGAGAACTCATAGACAGTGACTGCTCCTCTATCTTGGAGATCTCTTCTAACCCACTGTAGCAGACCTATAGCCTGTTGCATGAATAAAACAGAGAACTCTTATTTTGCCATACAAGGTTCCACATGACTTATCTTCCCTAGATCTCTGACTCTTCTACATACTGCACTCTAGGTGGACTAGATATCCTCACTCTTTCTGGAACATCCCAGCTATACTCTTATGTCCCTATCCTCCACACTGCCTGTTCCAGAGGCCTGGAAGATTCACCACTCACAACCCCAGCTATTGACATGTCTCAGCTTCCTTCAGATCTGTCTATTTAAACAGTATCTTATTAGTGAGGCTTTCCCTAACACAATATAAATAATAAACCCCTCTTCACCAACTCCTTGCATGTTTTATTTTTCTCTATACTAGGTTTTACCAATGACATATTTACTTATATATTTGTTTACTGTTCATTTTTTCCCTTATAGAGTATAAACTCCATAAAACAAGGGATATTCTTTTATTTAGTTCACTGACACCTCCTATGCATAAACATTTTGTACATGAAAAATAATTGTTTTTCTATATATATTTGTTAAATAAACTACTAAATGAGACTTTTCTGATCAATCTAAAGATATGTTCAGAACTGATTGTTCTCCCCTATTGATTGATTGACTGATTGATTGATTTTAAAGATTTATTTACTCATGCATACAAGAGCTGGGGTGTAGGCGAGAGGTGCAGGGAGTATGAGGGTTAACCAGAGACAGAATGGGGAGCAACAGGCGGATTGACTGAAATACACTGCTGAGGGAAGCAGCAGGCAAGAGAGGAGAGGTCTGCTGCACTATGTAGATCAGCTTCCTGGCCAGGATTGAATTCATGCTGTAATGGCTGCTGATAGCTTCATAGTGCTGAGACTTAACCCCTTTCTCCACCACAGGTGGAGGGGTGTGGAGGGTGCCATTCTCACCTATTTATTTATAGTAAAATTAGAAGTAGGACTATCCTGTTTGTCTCTCAACCATTTTCTTTAATTATAGTACTAAATAATTGTAGTACCAACATCACATCTAAAATAACATGAACTATTTAGTCAGTACTTACATGTTCAATTGTCTCATAAATGTAATTATAATTTATTTGAAGCAGGATCCAAATGAGGTCCTTACAGGAATATTGGTTGAGAAGACTTGTCTCTTTTTGACATTTTTTTTCTCATTCAACATCAGCAACTTTTAACTTTATATCTAGTGGGCAGATATAATCTTCCATGTCTTTATCATTGAATTCTGGAAAGTTTTCTTTCCAATGTGATGTCATATTCCCTTAAGATCTCAAGTTTCGGGATGGCGCAGCAGACCTCTCCTGCCTCGTCTGCTACTCCCTCAGCAGTGTGTTTCCATCGATCTGCCTGTTCTGCTCCCTGCTCTGTCTCTGGTGAACCCTCTCACTGCCCCCACACCTCTGGCCTGTACCCCAGCTTGTATGTATAAATAAATCTTTAAAAAATAAAGAATTCTTAATTCCTAATTAAAGCCAAAAATGAAGAGAAAGTTCTTACAAGTTTGAATAAAAAAAAAAAATCTCAAGTTTCCTTGTATTATATTTTTTGGTCTACTCATTTTGCTAATATAAATTTCTCTGATTTTTAAATATATATAGCAGTAGCATAGAGAGTCAATCTAGTTTCACTTTTCCCACTAGTGGTACTGTGGTTTGATTGGTTTGATTTGTGTGTGTGATGGGGGTGGGGGTTTTGTAGGATTCCATAGCTACTGAGGCGTATTATAGTTTCTGAGGTAGGTGGATGGGAAGGAGACTGGAATGCTCCAGCTGCTATTGGGAATGAGTGAGAAGTTTAGGGTTGGGGGATGGAGGAGGAATAACTCATTTTTGTGGCATGATCAGTATCTCTCCTCTCTGGAGTTCCAGATGTGAAACTTGGCAGCTTGTGTGCTGTTAGTTTACTTCAGGAGTTCACTACTGGTCTGAGAGGTGGGGGTGGAGACTACGATCTAGTGTGTATGATTTATTCTTTTCCTTCCCTTACCCAGCCTCTGTAGACTCCCCAACTCTTCTGTAGGCATGTCCACCTCTAAATGGTGTTTGCCTCCACACCATTTCCGCTCTCCCCTCCCCAGTGCAGGGGGCACATTTAGATTTTACCATTATCTTAACAGATTTTTTTCCAAAGACCTAGTATAAATTTAAACTCCCATGGTATTTTTCAAATCTACATCAAAGTTTAACATTGTCAGACTTTAAATTTTTGCCAACCTCATATTTATAAAATATTTTGTTTTCCTTTGCTCTTTATCCCCACCAATGAGTTTGAACACTGGCATCTCAGGGTTCTCAGTGGACTATACATGTTGTTCAGCAAACTTTATCAATTCAAGTTTTTTAAACAGTCTTTTCCTTATTAAGTTGTCGGAGTGCTTTCTTTATGCAAATTGATACTTGGTTTTATTGCACTGAAAATATCTTCTAGACTTTATCTTCTCACTGTTTTCTAATTTTTGTTGGCAAATTATGTTATTTCCCCCTTGACATTTGTACTTTTATAGCTCTTAAATAAGAATTTTACCTTTCTTAAACTCATGAAATAGCCTTTCACATTTTTCTTAGTAAGATTCTTTTAGTAAAATTCTAATTTAATTCTTTATGTCATATGTGACATAAGAATCTTCTTTAACCTTTTTCCAAATAAAGAATCAGATTGTTCCCAACCTGACCACTGAATATTCGCATCTTTCCCCACTGATTTATAATACCATTTCCATCTTTTATCAATTTCCAAGATAATAATGAGTGGCTATCTGGGTTCTCTATTCAGTTCCTTTCATGTAATTGTCCTCTTATGCAGGCACTACTGATGACTTGGAATAAAGAGTTCATAAAAAAGAAAATTTTAACTGAGAATGGACTCAGCCAAATAGGAATGTTTCTTCCATAGCTTATTTCTCTATTTCCAGCCATCTACCAATAAACAATTCCAGTTTTAAGAGACAACTTCATCCATTTGTGTATCCTAGTGAATTTGCCAAAACCCTGGAGCTGCTGCAAGCAAACACATTATATATTCCCTCTCTTTTGGACCAATTCCCCAACTAACACCCCCACCCCTTCCGCCCTAGGCCTATCCAGCCTCCCTTACATATTCATGGCTTGCATGAGCCCCACACATGTCACAGTTCACCAACTTCCCTGGATTATTCTCTTGGTTTTCTTTCCCCATGAACATTTTTTTCCTGTTGCTTTGAACTCTAAAATGCATACCATGACTGAAGAAACATTGAACATAATATCAGATATGAAAGTATTTATTGAATGGCATATCCGATAAGCACTGAACATCTATGGTCCAAAAATTATACCTTAGACAAAGAGTGAAGGCAAATTTATCTATATAATATAAATGCAAAAATCCTAGCAGAAATGAAGATTACAAAAATATTTCATTTCCACTCCTTTTTGGATTTATCTATTTGACCTCCTTTCTAGACTCTGACATTTTTTTGGCCAACTTAGTGCTAATATGTCATCAGTCAAGCCAACAACAACAACGAAATCCTATTTTAGGGAAAAAAAATTAAAGCCTTTAAAAAATTGTTGATTGAGGAACATAGAAAACATCATTTAAAAGCTTTTTAAATTACCATTCCCTCCGTTGCTGCAAAATTTCCCTTTGTCTCATTTCATGCAGCTGGTCTGAATGATGACAGAGTGGTTTGTGATTATGTGGGTGACATTAGGCGCCAGCTGAAATGGACACTAAAGGAAGCAACCAGCATCCTGCATCTATAATTCCTGCTACATTTGGCACTGCACCAACTTTACAAATATGCAGCCCCCTTCCCCCTCTTTTTTTTTTTTCCTGTAAATCCCACGGCCAATGAATGCTGCTATGGCAACAATAGTGGGAAGGGGGAGCCAGGGGGACCATGGCTATAAAAAGAGTTTTTAAAGCATCATGGTAACTGGGAGCCTAGTGGCAGACTCTCAGGCAACCGTACACTGTTAAACATCCTGTGTAGATGCAAACACTTCTACCAAATTTATTTACCTGTGTTTTCAAATCACTTGCTACCAAATTCTAAGCGTTCTTATTGCTATGATGATTTTCATTTTCAATTATTGTATGGTTCATTCAAATCACACAGGTACATTTCCAACAGTTATAAGAAGCTTCCTAAAATAGACTTTTAGAAACTGAGCACAGCTGTCAAAACAATGTTATCGTCATCTAGAATCTGTTTCAAGGATAGTTATTCCAAAGAAATTTAAAAGTTATATTCCTATATTAGCACACTAAGTAGTTCATACCAGTTTAGTAAATCAAATATTCCATACTGCTAGCTTAATAAGATGGGGAGTCATGCATGAAATGACTGCCAGGTTAATGACATAGGGAGTCATGCATGGCATGTATTTGCATATAATAGCACAGAATGTTCTCCTAAATCCTTTAAATTACTCATCAATTCTTAAACAGGCATTTAACTAAATCCTCATTCAGAATCAGGAAGAAAGTTAAAAAAAATCCTACATTTTTGAAGTGATTAGATACCAGCTAAACAAATCCTAAGGGATTATTTGGGTTGGACATTCTACTCTTGAGAAGAGAGTTACAGATCTGAATAAATAAATACATCTCCTGGGCCAGGGTAGGACACACACCAGCATCCAGCCCGTTTTCCACTACTCCCACTACCATATGCCCAGAGAACACACATCAAAAGTTCTATTGTTAGCTTCAGAAATAAAGATGGATAGCCAAAACAGTGTACGAAATGTAGATTAAATCTAGAATTGTGTTTTGATTGCCCCAATTCTGAATAAAAAGGACAGGTTTTCTTCTTTCACTTGATGCACTGTACATTCAAGGGATTAAGGAGTACCTTCACTCCCAAATCACCTTTTTTTTACTGGATGTGTAACCTTCTATATAAAATGAACAGACTGCTTACAATCAGAACAGTTATCAATCCCAGCTGTTACTCAAAGAAATCAGAAAGCATACTTGTCTCACAAAGACTGTTTTCCAATTTGAGAATGATGGTCTACCCAGAGCTTCGTTAATTCTCACAAGCACTCATTGCAAAATGAGACAAACATACAGCTCTAAAACCAACAACCAATTAACAAAGAAAGGGCAAAAATAAAAATTCAATTTTTTTAGAGCATCTTTTCTTACTGTGTCTAGTTATCATGGCAATAAATCATTGAGGACAAACTCTATACCCACTGCATCAAATTCATTACTTTATATGCCTCACAATGCAGTCCTTTTACACACTATTATCTCCATTTTGCAGATAGGAGAACCAACTTTCACAAAGGCTAGGTAACATTCTCAAGAGACAGGTTAAAGCCAGGTTTTAAATTACCTCAGTTAAATACATTTTACTCTATTTCACCAAGGCATAATTATTAGCAGAAAATAAACTATGTCTTCAAGAAATAGGTACAAGGGTGTTATTTTATTTTAAGAATCTTCTAGATTTTCCAGTTTTCTTAGACTGCCATTATTCATATCATGTGCCTATAATACAGAAGAAATGTGAATCCCAAATCAATCACTTCCCATGATATAACTATTCTCTCAGGGATTTTTGTTAATTTTAATTGAATGACTATAAGCTAAATTGACAATTAGTGTGTGCAACGCTGTTAACTAATATCTTGAAGCGATTCTAAAGCATAGTTCCAGAAATAAAAAGCAAAAATTCATTGACCATAGGACAGAAGTGTCTATGGGAATATTTACATATGGGCAGTGGGTTGACATAAACTCCAGGAGGCAATGTCTTCTTTCAAGTGCAGCACTTCCTTAACTGTTCATTATGTCTGATTGGAAAATGATCTCCTTTTGAATCATATGCATAGACTTTCTGTCAGATAAAATAGTAACCATAACTATAGTATGTGTTTCTCTGACTAATGTGGGCTTGGCAATCAGTTGCTGAAATGTAAACGATTTGCACCACTAAATTATTCTCTCATTAAATATAACTGTGAATATATTTTTAAATTGTAAAACATAATAGCCAAAACTATAGGAAGGAGGCTATTTTTTCCTACTGACAGAAATTGCACGCGCAAAAATTCATTTACAAATGAAGAAAAGAGATATCTTATATACAGTCAAATTAAGGAGATACAAAAATGAATGGCACGTAGTGGTTTACCCTTCTGATGAGAAAAACACAACAATTTAATCTTCTAGTTTTTACAATAAAAAGACATAGAGCTAAATTGAACCCAGGAGGAGATGGGTAGTAGGTAGGTTGGGGAAGATTTCCCAGGTGACAAGTTAAAAAATGACAGGACAAAAAGGAATTAAGCAAGTATAGAAAGACCATAGTTCATCAGACAGACTGGAATGAAATCCAGACAGGAAAGCATGGGAATTACATGCAACTGAAGGATACCTGGTGGGGCAATTGTTGTATCAAGACCCAGACAATGTTTATTTCTAGGAAAATCTATAATATAAATGTTGAAATTCAAAACTTAGTTTTATTAAATGTAAAGAGGACTTATAGTCTAATCCAGATAAAGTGGAATAAAATGGCATTGAAGGTTGATTGTGTACTATGGGGTGAATTGCTGTCTAGTTACCTACTCATTGCCATTGCCAAAAGAAATTAAGCTTAATCTGAGTTAGGTAACAAA
Organism: Scalopus aquaticus; assembly: GCA_004024925.1. NCBI lineage: Eukaryota > Metazoa > Chordata > Mammalia > Eulipotyphla > Talpidae > Scalopus > Scalopus aquaticus. Next base: position 145,604 of record PVIJ01002303.1, read on the forward strand.
CCATAAATAACCACTGTTCTTTGTATAGTATATTAGATTCTTATATTTATTTTTTTTTCTTAACTGCAAGTACACACAATTGAATTACTCATGCTCCTTGATTTATCCTTACCTATATTTGATTTATATATGTCCTGTTTTCTTGCTTTGATCTATTAATTAATTATTGGAAATATAATAACCACTGGAAACCTACCACCTCCCAAACCAAAACTGACACAAATATCCTGTATCTAATTTTAGAGAATCTTTACCACCATATGTCTCTTCAAACCAGGTAACAATCATCCAGAATCCTATTTACTGGTATTCTACATAATAAAATTGGTATACTATAGTGAAGTACTATTACTAATTAATGTGGATGTCAGTCATAAACAGGAATACCTGGTAATGCTTTTAAATGCTTTAAATTTTAGATTATTCAACTTAATGGATTTTATTAAAATATGTACTTTGTCTATTGTTAAACTAGCAGTTAATTAGACAGAAACTATTATATTAGTTCACACCATTGTATAAAATCCTGCCAGATAATTTCAATAAATATTCATTTTTTTTAAATAATGCCTTTTGTACTCAGAAAAGCTGGAGATAGTTTTTGATGTTTGTAAATAAAGGGCATCATAGTACAATTTTCAAAACTATAAAGGAAAATAAAGGGGAATTTTGAATCTAGCAGAAGGTAGAAAAGAAAATAGAAGCAAAGTGAAGAACAATAATTAAAAATCACAAAACAATATGAAGGAAATATATCCAAATACATTTATAAGCATAATAAACATGACTGGATTAAAGTTAATTATTCAAAAACCTAAGACTCAAGAAATATGTCTCATTGATAGAATTTTTAAAATTTCAAATTCATGGTGTCTTACAAAATAACATAAGACAGAAGTTAAAGAAGTGGAAAAATATAGGAGTAAGTTATATTTAAAACTTAGAAGTTATATTTAAAATTTTACCAGTTTTCACAAAGTAATTACTAAACTTGTATTCTTCCCTTCTCACCTCTGTCCACATTTTTGTTGACTGCATCTAATTATCATACCCATTACTTACATCAACTATAATAAGCCCCCTTGCTTTGTTAGCTTAACAAGAACATTTTTTTCTCCTAAACTTTCTGAACACCTCAATTAAATTAAATATTAATCCCTACTAGCAGAAAACATACCAGATTAAGGGAAAATCTGAAGAAGGTAAAACTAAGCTGGGCTCAGAATCTTCTTATCTTAGGCATTCCATTATGGGATGCAGATACAAAAATTGATTTTATATTAATAGAGCTTAAGGAAAAGAGCATGGACTCTGAAATCAGACAGACCTGGGTTTGAATCCAAATTCTGTCACTATTGACTAAACATGTGTCATTGGATAAAGTCTTTGATTTTGCTAGGTTTATGTTTCCTCTATACAAAATGGAAATCAGCATTTCTACTTTGAAGATTTTTATGAAGGTTCAATGATATAATTAATCAAAGTAATTATTCTCAATCTAACTGGAATCACCAAGGGAGCATTAGACAGTATTGGTAATTGGGATCCTCCCTCAAAGTTGCTGATGAAATGGATCTGGAAAATAATGTGGGCATATTTTTAAGTTTTCCCTGTGATTATTAGGTGCAGCTAAGGTTGGGAAGCATTGATATAAACATATAGTCTAGGCCACTGCATGGTACACAAAAAAATACCATAACTGCAATATGGGTGATTGATAATGGTGACAATGATGATAAAGGTGATAAATTTTAGCTACATAATGCAGGCATTGAAATTGAAAGAAGTCATTTAACGTGGAGGTTATAAGAAACTTCAAAATTAAAAAGTGCATATTTTCATAGCTTTTAATAGCTAGTCCTCCAATACAAACTATAAAAGCAATACTAAAGAAATTTTGGAAGTAAGAAATACTCAGAAAGTTGACTTGTTTTGTAAAAAGTGATAGGTGAAGGCATAGTTAAACCAGAATGCAAATTTCTAGTCCACTCAGTATTATTTCTATTAAACCACAATTCTCTCTGTGGATTAAGGTAGAGTTCTGCTTCTTCATGGACAGAATGTACAGGAAGTTTTGTATGTTTAGAAAGGACTCCTGAAATCACACAATGATACAGCTAAGTTCACAGTTACTAAAGTCAGAACTGATATCATTGGTGGTAAGCAGCTTGAAGAAAAAGGCTGTGTCTTATTCAACTTGAGTAAATTGCAGTGACTGACAATTTGTGATCAATAAATCCTTGCTTACTGAATATTACCATGGTAAAAACAAATTACTTTTTACAATTTAAGGAAAGTTAAATATTTGTTAATGAAAACTATAAATGCACTATCTTCAATTAAAATTAATGACTATACAATTTATTCCCTGTGTATTAATCAAAGAAGATACTTAGGGGGAAAAAGAAGTTATTACTATTTCTCGATTTTACATACCACACATATATGCCTATGTATAATATATACATATATAACTAAACTAATTCAAAAGGTATTATTTAATGTATAAAGGTGTTACTTATATACTGATTTAGCAATAATTTTTAAATTGTGTCATATCCACGATGTTTCCACTGTTTGAACTAAAGTTGATTGAAATCAGCTATGTATGTTTTTTATATTCAAATACTGTAAAATTACCTAAGATTTTGTATACAGATAGGAAAGAAAATCAATATGACTGACTAAAGATATGTTTAAATAACAATAAGATGACTAAAGTTACAAAAAAATGTATGAGAATGAGAATTAAATAAGGAAAAGTCTTCTTATTCTAAATACACATAATTTTACATAAAATAGTAAAATACAGATGATTTGTTGTAATATTAGGAATCACAATGATATTAAATAGTATGTGAGTTTTCTGTATAAAAATTAAAAATATGTTGCATTAATCTGTCATTACACATCATTTATTCTAGCATTATTGATAATACTCCTCCTCCAAACCCTAACCCCCCCAAAAAGCTGAAGAAAAACAAAACACTTATCAATATATGTACCAGACAAAGGATTAGTGAAATATATAAGGCAACTATTAACAAACATGAAAACAGAAATTGGAAGCAACAGAATAATAGTAGGAACCTTCAACAAATTGCTTTTGTCAATGGACATATAAGCCAAAGAAAAACTCAACAAGGAAGCGATAGCTTTTAATGAGGAATGAGACTTCATAGGCATACTTCACACATAACAGTCATTTTAGCTCCCAGAACCTGACTATGTATTCTTATCAAGTACACACGGAACATTCTCCAGGATAGATCAGAAACTGGGTCACAAAATAAGTTTCAATAAGTTCATAAAGTTTGAAACTATATCAAGAATCTTCTCTGAACACAATAGTATCAAACCACAATCAACCACAGCAAGAAAGCAGATAAAACCTCCAGTGTAAAGAGTTTGAACAACATAATATTGGATGACTATTAAGTTAATGAAGAAATGAAAAACCTGGATATAAGCAAAAATGAAGATATGCACTACTAGAACCTATGAGATACAGCAGAAGCAGTACCAAGAGGGAAAGTGTAGCAACAGTTTCAGATAAAGAAACAAAAATGAATTCAAATTAAAAAAGATTTTTTTCTCACCTTAAGGAACTAGAAAAAGAAAAGCAAAAGCAAAAAAAAGTCAGTATCAAGAGGAAATAATCAAAGTATAGCAGAAGTAAATTGCATAGAAATAAAAAAGTTTGTCTTAAAAATTAATGAAAACAAGTTTGTTTGAGAAAGTAAACCCACTGGGACAAGCATCTATTTAGACTCTCTGAGAAAAGAAATGTCATAAAACTATACGAAATAGTATCCGTAGTGAAAGAGACATGACAGCAGATATCTCAGAAACACAGAGGATCATAAGAAACTACTATGAATACCTACATGCCTATCGTTAAATAAACTAGAAAAAAATGGACACGCTCTAAGCAATATACAATGTCCAACACCAATCGGGACCAAATAGAAAATCTGAAAAGACCAGTTACTGGCAAGGATATTTAACAGTAAACAAAATCTCTCAGAAAACACAAGCCCAAGTCCTGAATGTTTCACTAGTGAGTTCTACAAAAATTTCAAAATGAACAATAACCTTAAATGAAGAATTAGACAACAGAAGTGTACTAAATATTTAATGGGACCTATCACCCCAAATCCTGACTATATATTCTTCTCAAGTGCAATTATTCTTCTCTTCCAAAAAATTGAGAAATGGGGAAGCTTTCCAAAAACATTTTATTAGGCCAATATTACTCTGATACCAAAAAGCAGAGAAAGACATCACAAAAAAGGAAGACTACATACTAATATCCCTGGCAAACACAGATACAAAAAACTACAACAAAATCTTAGCAAAAAGAATATAACAATGGAATTGTTGGAAGATTGAAAGAAAACCCTAGGAATATAACTATAGAAGTGAGGGGGAGGAAAAAGTGGAGAAGAAAGTATGGAGGTGATCCAATGTACAATGGGTGTCTTGGTGGTAAGTGTGGTGTGATTACAAACTTCTGAAGAGGTGTGATCATTTTTCTCTGAAACATATACATTGCTGTGAATCAATATTACCCCAATTAAAATAATAAGTTAAAAAATAAAGTTTCACATGACTGTGGGATATTGAAAGAAAGTTTCATGGAGAATGAAATGTTAATAATGGCTTGAGTTCAGCAAATAATTTTTTTTTAAAGATTTATTTATTTATGCGTACAAGCTGGGGTACAGGCCAGAGGCGCGGGGCGGCGAGAGGGTTCACCAGAGACAGAGTGGGGAGCAGAACAGACAAATCGACAGAAATACACTGCTGAGGGGAGTAGCCAGCGAGGCAGGAGAGGTCTGCCGCGCCATGTGGGAATCTCCCAGGCCGAGCCTCGAACTCCCGTCGCCACTGCCAACAGCTCCATGGTGCAGCGCTTAACTGCTGCGCCACCAGGGAGGCCCCAGCAAATAATTTAAATGAGAAACGAAAACAGGTTGAAAATTACAAGCAGGATAAGAAAGTGATCAAAAGTAACTCTGGAATAAAATAGAGAAATAACAAAGAGATCAGATTAGTTAGAACTGAAGGCTCATCTAACAAGATTAGTAAACAGGCGTGGAAAGTTGGATGAGGGCCAGGAAGAAGATGTTGAATGAAAGCCTGAAGAAATTTAATTTTATCTTAGTTGCCAGTTGGGAATCTGAGTTCCACAGAGTAGACTAAATTAAGATGAAGCTTAAAAAACATAGTGACTGGGCCTCACTGGTGGTGCAACTGGTTAAGCACAGCACTATGAAGCTGTCCGAAGCCACTGCAGCAGGAGTTCAATACCTGGCCAGCTAGGGAGCTTCCCACATGGCGCAGCAGACCTCTTCTGTCCTGCCCGCTGCTCCCCTTAGCGGTGTATTTCAGTCGATCTGCCTGTTCTGCTCCCCACTCTGCCTCTGGTATACCCTCTCACCACCCCACACCTCTGGCTTACACCCCAGCTTGTACGCATGAATAAATAAATAAATAAAAAAAAACATAGTGATTTAAAACAAAAGATACAGTTTGTCCCGATTTCTGCTATGTTCATCTCAGATTGGTGAGAGGTTTTCTTATGTTGTCCTCATCCAGAGATACAAGGCATCTAAAAATCTCTTCACAGTCTCAAATATTACCTTGGATGTTGACAAGAAAATCTAAGCACACACCAGCTTCCAACTAAGTGACTTCCATTCCACCCACATTTCATTGGCTAAAGCAAGTCAGATAGTCAAATCTAACCTTCATGAAAATAGAGATGGGCACTCCTAACATGAGCCCGATGGCAGAAAATCTGGTAATATTGATCAGTGGTACTAATGACCAGCTAATTACTGGGACTTTTAAATTATATAATTACAAATTTGTTTAAGAAGAATATTTGGTTGTGGAGTGCAAATTAAAAAGAAGGAACAGCAATAGAGCCAGGCAAGCTGGTTATTACCATTGCCTAGGTGTAAAAATGAAAATCTGAACTGGGAAAAAGAAAGGAAACACAATTGTGAGATATATTATGAAGGAATAAATAAGAAAAGCCTGTTAAATGCCAGTTATAAGATGTGAAGGTAAAGAAAATCTTGAAGATCTTTAAGAGATTTCAAGTTTAGATAAATGATGTTTCTTTAAAAAGAAAACAAACAATCCAATCAAAAAATGGGCAAAAGAGCTAAATAAGTACTTTTCCAAAGAAGATATGCAGATGGCCAATAGGTATATGAAAAAATGCTCATCATCACATCATCAGGGAAGTACAAATCAAAATCACAATTAGATACTATCTTACAACTATGAAAATGGCCCATTAAAAAAAAAAAACAGAAACAGCATGAGTGGGTAAGGGTGTGGAGAAAAAGGAACACTATTTAACTGTGGATGGGAATGTAGACTGGCTCAGCCCCTATGAAAAGCAGTGCAGAGATTCCTCAAAAGACTAAAAATGGATCTACCATATAACCCAGCAGTTCCACTCCTAGGTATCTATCCAAAGAACACAAAAACAGTAATTTGAAAGGAAAACTACATTCCAGTGTGTATATAGCAGCACTATTTACCATATCTAAGAATTTACAATAGCTAAGATATTAAAACAATCCAAATGACCCACAACAGATGAGTGGATCAAGAAGATGTGACACATATATACAGTGGAATACTACTCAGTCGTCAAAACAGAAACTCATGCCATTTGCAGAAACTTGGATGTAATTGGAGGGGATTATTTTAAGGGAAGTGAGTCAGAAGGACAAAAGGTATGTTCTGGATGGTTTCACTTATATGTGGAATCTAGAGAAACCAAAGGATCAGAAAAAGACAAACTCTGAGACTAACCCTTGAAAGCAGTAGGACAGAGAGGAGAAAGAAGAAAATAGGTGGGGAGGAGAGAATGGTGGAGTATAGTTGGAGACTGTGGGCACTTTGGTGGTGGGAAAACAATGGTGACCACACATAAGGAGAGAACTCCTGTATTGTAAAAACAAAAACCAAACAAGGATGTTTAAAAAAAAGGAAAGGGAAATTTTGAGTAAATGATTAGTTCCTTTATATCTGAGTACTTTCAGATGGAAGGACAGGGAAGAAGCGAGATCGGGCAGATGGATAATAGGAGGTTCAAGGAAGCCTCACTGAAAACTTCAGGTGACCATCAAATTTTGAGCACTAGATGTCATTTCAGAGCTCTCCTCAGTCAGGGTGAGAGGGTTGAGACTTTAAAACTATAGGAAATGTGGCCATAGTTATAGGAGGTGGTTCTTTTAGCTCAGACAATCCCTGAACACAGTTGTTTGCTCATGGTACTCTCAGCAGTTGAAGTGACAAATCCTTCCTAAAGGAGCATCTGAGAAGCCCATTCCAGAGCCCATCACATTATTCACATAATTACAGATGTGTAGATTTGGCTTATGTGAAAATGTGAGACAGAACCTGACCAGAAAAGTTTGAAACACCCAAAGAAAATAAAAATATTTTGTGAGGTAAACCATTTCCTTAGGGTTGCTATTCCCAAAGGCTAAACTTTCACTGATTTGATTTCCCCCATGTAAAATTCAAAAACATGATGTTCCTCAGGGAAAAGCATAGACCATGCCTTCTATGTTAAGTTGCTTGAGAAGTATATGGGATACAAGATCTCAAACCATTTTATCTTAATAGCACACTCAGCTAGCACCTCAGAGATTTCCATTCAGTACCTCTATGATCTACAGAATTGCAGACTGCTCATATTAAATGCTGAGGGAGATGGCTCCATTTCTTAGCTTAGGTGATTTAATTACTATCTGGTATTTAATATTAATTGGGAACTCAGGCAATAAAGTCTTGTTAAAAATGACAAGGAGGGTAAGGGTACAAAATGGAGAAGAAAAGAACACAAGGGACCACGGAGATGGATCGCGAGTGAAATGGTGGTGGATTACCCAAGGAATACAAAATGTAAATGATATAAATAACAATACATACATATATATATATATATACATATATATATATATATATATATATATACACATATATATATTTTAGAAAAAGAAAGGACAGAGTGCAGATGATTTTTAGGGCAATGAGATTATTCTGTGTGATACTACAATTGTAAATATCATTTAAAATGTGATTGAAAAGCATAAGTAAAATTCTGAATAAATTGAGAAATATTAAAAAAAATAACAAGGAATCTTTGTCATGACTGTTCAAGTAGAAGGTATAATCATTATTCCGAGAATAATGGGGACCAAAAATCAGAGGCATTATGTGTTTAAGATTAAGGAATGTTTTAGATTAATTGTCAAGGTAAGAGTTATACATCTAAACAAAAAAGAAAAAAATGCTATTCTAAAAAAAAATATCAGGGCCTCCCTGGTGATGCAACGGGTTAAGTCTCAGCACTATGAAGATATCCTCAGCCACTGCAGCACAAGTTTGATCCCCAGCCAGGGAGCTTCCTACATGGTGCAGCAGACATCTCCTGCCTCACCTGCTGCTCACCTCAGTGGTGTACTTCAGTAGATGCACCTGTTCTGCAACCCACTCTGTCTCTGGTGAATCCTCTCACCACCCCACGCCTCTGGCCTATACCCCAGTTCTTGTATGCATAAATAAATAAAGCTTTTAAAAAAATATCAGACCACCTCACACTATTTCCATTTGTGCAAATTTGTTTATGTATTTATTAAAGCAGAAAAAAGGGTAGATGAATATTTACCAATATATATGACTATCCGTGATGTATTAAGTGAACAAAAGCAAAAGCAAATTGAAAGGAAATGTGTATATTATGCTACTGTTCTGATAATAAACTAACCAACCAACCAAAACTACATATTTTTTGCATTTGTGTTCCTGTGTTCATTTATGTGAGCAAGTTGAAAATCAAAATTAATAAGCTTACAACAATAGGGCTGAAAAAAGGGCATCTTTGTAACACCTTTGTTATATATATTTTTAATATATAATATTGCTTTCATATGTATATTGTTATACATATGTCTTAAACATGAATTTTTATACATGTTTTAAACATATGAAGAAATTAATATAAATTTAAAAAGATGTAGCAACTTATCCTATTCTTAAAGTGTGTTTTTTTGAGCTGTTTTTTAAAAACAAATCTGGGAGCCACTTAGAAAAGCCAGAATTCCTTCAGAAGTTTCAAGTGCAAGAATAAGCATACATGACACAGCAATAAATATAGGCTATTTTGTCTGCAGCAAGAAATGCAATCTTGACCCAAGCAGCAATCTGAGCTAATGATCCAGTCCTATCTATATAGGATTATTCAGATTAGACCATATATTTGTGAAAAATGGTACAAAGACCAGAGGAAAATAATTAAAGATTATTAATTGAATTGCCAGGACTACTTGGAGTAGAAATTACTTGTTTCACATGTTGTCTCATAAAGTACAGTATGTTGCCTGAGTAAGGAGATGCTTAAATATTTTTAAACGACTGTAGCCTCCCTAGTGGCCTAGTAGTTAAGTCTCAGCACTATCACCAAGATGGACTGAGTTCCTCCCGGGCCAAGCAGTAGACCTGTTCTGCTCCCCACTCTGTCTCTGGTGAATCCTGTTACCCGCCCATCTCTGGCCTACACTCCAATTCTTCTATACAAAAATAAATAAATAAAATATTTTTTAAAAAGATTGTAATGTCATTAGAAAAATATGAAGAAGGAGCTTTTTCAGATGGGAAATTCTAACAGAGGAGGGAAATTCTAATTGACAGTGGAAAATGAAAAATACTGAATTAACTGATGATTTAAACTAATTTAAAAAACACTAGAGGATCATTGTTAAAATCCCTTAAAAGGATTCACAAGTGGATTCCATCTTGTTAGTGGAAAAACTGAACCTCAGAAAGATGCCTGGTTTATGAATGGTAGCAAAATCATTAAATATATTAGAATAAATTAAAATCAAGTAAGCCATACACATAAAACTCCAATTATTTCTCATGTTCAGAAAAGTTAAACTTTGTAATATTTTAAATAACATCAAATGCCAGTTTTCATAGTTTACAACTTTATTCAATGTGAAAGTTTTCTATCAGAAGTGAATTATGCATAATCATATTCCACAAAGTTTTCTACATCAAAAATATCTACTAAATTCAGTGCTATCTTATTTATCTGACTCCAATCTAGCTAGACCTCCAGGTTGGATGGATTTAGTGTACAAGTAAACCTATTTTCTTAAAAATGAGGCCAATACATAAGATGAAAATTCTATTAGGGAAAAGCACCTATAATCTTAGCTGAATGATCTCAAAAAAATTACATCCACTTTTCATGAAATGAAAACCACAGGACTTCATAAATTCTTTCTTTGTAGAGGACAAGTTGGTGTATCTGAAAGCATGATCCATCTGTAGAGTATATGAAAACAACCTGGAATAGGGTGCACAAACCAGCCAAGGCGAGAAGAAATCCCACTGTGCAAACCTGAGTCCTGTGCAGACAATTCCAAGATTATTTATTGCACCTTGGTGTTACAGGGAATGAAGTTGACTAATTGTGCATAATCATTTTTCAAATGGTTTCCACATAAAAAAATGCCCATTAAATTCAGCACATGATTTTATTTTTATTTTTTATTTTTTGGCTCCCAATCTACCCAAGTCTTTGGTTTACATTGATTTATTTCTCAAGTAATCTACTGAGTCCTGCAATAAGCCACACTTTGCCAGGCACACATACACACAATATCTAATTCATTCTCTAGCACAGATCTTCCACATGGGTTTCCTTCTCCTTATTTTATAGATGAATAAACTGAGGACAAGAAATACCAGGCAATTTGTCCGTGGTTACACGAGTAGGTTGGGTTTGAAGCTCAGTATCTTCCAAACTTAGTGTAGTTCCACTGTATAATGCAGTCTCCAGGGAGTAGCTTTCCTTTATACATGTCAAAAAAAAATCAAAATGATTAGCCTGAACTCTTAGCATTTTTATTCTCATACAGGAGATAGATGGACTGATAAGCCTGGTATTACTATTTAATGAAACCACTGGTGATTCAATGAAGAAACTGCTGAGATATTTTACGGATGACTAAATACACTATATTCTATCACATTTTGAAAAATTCTACAAAAGTGCATGTGTACATAATATTGTGTAATTATATAAAAGGAATCATCCTTTTCTTCCAACTACTACCAGACATCTGTCTTCACCTAACAAACTCTTCCATGTTTACTCTCCAAAACTTGGAGTGTTGTTAAATAAATATCTTTTGATATTTATCTCATATCTTTTGATACTTATCTCCCCTTCTTTCCTTTCATATTCTCTCAGAGAACAATGTACCATGTTAACAACCCATTGAATATCTTTATATATTTTTCTACATTCATATAATCATATGGAATAGATACATACATAAATATTCACACCTATAGATACATATAACACCTAAAATTTAGGAACATTCTTTTATAATTATTGGATCACATCAAGCCTACTTTATTTTCCATTCTGCTTTCTTCACTGAAAAATACCTGGCACAAACCCTCCAATTGTATATTCTACAATTTATTACTTTTGTTAGTTTCATGGCATTTACCAATGCAGTAATAACATCTCTATATGTGTATTTTTAATTGCTGATGTTTTCATTTCTATGAAAGAGATTCTAGGAAGTGAATTGCTGTAGTACAATCTGTGTAGTATTAATTTTAGTAAATACTGTCATTGTTTTCCAAGAAAGCTTTAACTGTTCACATTACTAGCTGCAAAGTATGAAAGTACTTATTTCTCTGCGGTCCTGCCAGCAATAGTTTGTTTTAAGTTCTGCCAGGTTACTAGGAATAAAGTGATATATCACTGTTAACCTTAATTTGCATATCCCTTGCTACTAGTGTATTTGAACATCTTTCACACTTTTGGCCACATTAATTTAGTCTTTGTTCAATTTCTGTGGAATTGTTTATTTTCTTGTTAAGTAAAAATTTTGTATATTCCCGATAGTAACCCTTTGTATAGAAAGATATGTATTTTTTGTTTTGTTTTATCTTTTGCAAAAGCGCATCATTTATCTAAGTCATTAGCATAAATTTTAAATTTTATTTAAACAACTCTTTCTTTTTGAAATTGCTGTGTTCTCTGCTTCTTTTAAAAATATTTCCCTGATCCTGTCTAGTAAATATTATTTTTAAGGTTTATTTATTTATGCATACAAGAGCCGGGGTGCAGGCCAGAGGTGTGGGGGTGGTGAGAGGACTCACCAGAAACAGAGTAGGGAGTAGAACAGGTAGACTGAATGAAACACAGGGCAGAGAGGAGCAGTGGGGTGAGACAGGAGAGGTCTGCTATGCCACGTGGGATGCTCCCTGACGGGGGAATCGAACTCATGCCGCATTGGCTGTGGATAGCTTCAGAGTGCTGCGACTTAACCCCTTAAGCCACCATGGAGGCCCCTGTGTAGTGAATATTATCACATCGATATTATTTTAAGGTTATTGTTGCCTTATTTTTTACATTTGATCTTCAATATTAATCTGGAGTTTAAAAATATTATAGAATAAGGAACATATTTACTGCTTTTCTAGATGGATAGCAAGTCACTGGCATTGTGCATTAAATAAGCCATTCTTTCCTGCTGAATTAAAATTTTGCATTTTATTGTGCACTAAATTTAAAATACACTGACATCTATTATTGGACTCTTGTCATTTAGAACCCCACATTATCCCGCAAAACACGTGGTACAAGTTTTCTCACATACTTTGGTACTTATCAAACATAATTAAGTATAACATGGAATAAAAAAGAACTGTGAAAATAGAAAAGGAGCGTGGCAACTCTTGTCTTTTTGGGACTTAATTATTATGGAGCAATAGGATGATAGCATATGTACACATGAAGTGTTAATAATACCCTGTGTGACCTCTGATGTGATATATAGCTTCATATCAGAAGGAGTAAACACAGTGTAGTGTAACAGGCAGAGTAAAATTTGGCATAAAAGAGGCTGATATACTCCTTAAAATAAAATTAGGTGAATAATATCAGAATTTGGAAGCTCTGGATATTTCAACACCCAAACATATTTCCCCTATTTTTTGTTGATATAGAAAAAATAAGAAAATATTTTATGATGAGAGGTTCAAAACTAGTAACTTATATCAATTATTGATATGATATGCATAATTTAAAAATAATATTCAACAATGATGGTTCAGTTAATGACACTGTAATCTTAAAAATATTCATACCTATTGAGCTGTGATGACATAACTCAATTTTTTATTTTATAACATTTAAAAATCATCTACAGCAAATATAAGAATCTCCCTAAACTCCCTGAATGAGATACAATTAGTTTCTTCTCACTCATTTATGTAAAATTCTGTAACACGTGGGAATAGGAGAGGACAAGACTCAAGTTTGGTTTTTGTCTGATGTCTTTTCACTTGTGATATGTGAAGAATGCTGCCAATTGGTAGTAGAAGTATTCAATCATCACACCATTAATAGATCACACCACAACAAGGTTTCATTACTGTGGATATTGGATGAAGCCCTGCCAGAAGCCCTCTGATACCCTAAGGATAAGATGTGTTAAGTCCCCAAATTAGGAATAGCAATCTTTGGGCAAGAATTTGAGGGTTGTAGGAGTGTTTATCTGGGTTTGAAGAGCCTTGATCAAGATAGCCCCCTAGGGTGACAAACCCATAATTGCACTTATCAGCTTTAGGCTGCCTTGATTAATGCCACCTTCTGTGATTTATCACCTACACTATTTTTAAACAGTTCTCTTCATTGTGATAGACTAGAGATTTTCAGGAATGACAACACAGGCTTATTTCATTTATTTATTTGGCAAAATTACCCAGGAATACATTATAAGAAAAATATCCAATAAATTTATAGAGATTTAGGTTTAGTTGATGTCAGACTGGGCTGTTAAACAGCACAATTCTTTGAAAATAAAGGTGTTATTACTTCCTGGTTTATGAGTTAATCAATACCACAGCACTAATAAATATTATCTACATTACCAGTTTTAATGAACAGATCAGAACCAAAGTACACTCCTCTTTAATTGATTTTAAACAAATTATGTTATTTGAGAATTAAGACAATTTATAGTCTTTTGACAAGTTATACAGTGCTCTAGTATTGTTTTTAAAAAACAATAAAAATAGTAAGAGCTCTCCACATGTCTTTTAATTTAATCCTCAGAAAAACCTTATGGAATAGTTATTGATTCCATTTCACAGATAAGATAATTTAGGCACAGAAAGGTTAAGTAATATGTCCAAGATCATTCACCTATTAAGGAATGGTGCAGGTTTGCAACCTGAGATATCTGCTGTCTGTATGCAATGGGGAAAGGGTCCATATTTAGTCTGATTACAACATTAAGGATTTATAATGTCAACATAGGTTTCACTGATCACTTTGGTCACTTGGTTAAGGCAGTGTCTATCAGATGACTAGATGACTCCACTGTAAAGAAACTATTTTTTCCATTTTTATATGTTGTTTTTAAACAGCATATGATTAGTCATTAAATCTAGTCAAAGGATTTGTGTGTGTGTGTGTGTGTGTGTGTGTGTGTGTGTGTGTGTGTAGTGGTGTGTGTATTAAGTTTGATCTTCAGGATGGAAGACTATCCATGAAGGTTTTTGATAAACACATTACTTCAAGAAAATAAAACCATCAAGAAACACTAAAGGAGAAGATGTTCTAAGCTGCGAGAACAGTTATAGCATTCAAAGTTTTAAGAGATAAGGACCTAAACTGTAACAGCAGTGTTGATGAAGAAGAGCACATCTGAAAATATGGAAGTGAAAGAAATCTGACACTGGCTAGAAATGGGGAGGGGATGAGAAAAGAACCCAAGTGACACCGAAGTTTTGAACCTTAGTAAATATGAAAAGGTGATATAATAAAAACACAGAAAGCAGACATTTTTTTGTTGGGACATATATTTTGATATTCTCCTGAGCAGTAAGAAGGATGTCTTGAGTAAGCAGTTGAAATTGAAAGCAGCCTCCATGATGATGATGAAGCAGTAGATCACTTGCTTCACTCCAAAAAGGAACATCTAACAATTGCCAAAATGAACACAACATCAAGAGAATGTTATGACTTGGGGTGAACTTGAAGCACTCCTTGCATATCACAAACCAGCTCAGACTCCACAGAGCAGACATGAGGAGCTTTACACTTCATGGAACAGAAGGTGGACTGAGAGAAATATCTGGAGACTGTGGTCTAGGGTAGGTGAAACAGAGAACAGCGCTATGAGCTCGGCCAAGGAGCTTCCTTGGGGAAGGGAGAAAAGAAAAAGTATAGAGAAGCTCATGCCAGTAAAAAAGGTGAAACCCATGCAATAGAGCTGGAGTGCACCACATAGGCTGCTTCCCAGAGAGGGGTCTAGATTGCACTACCGCTCCTGTACCCTTTGGAACAGGCACGGACCTGGCTAAGCACACTGACACTTCGAAAGCTGCCGACATTTGGCTCTGGAAATTCAAAAGGACAGTAGTGATGACACAAACATGAACTAGTCCATCTCCCAAACACATTCCCACAACCGGCAGGACCCTTTGAGGCTCCGCTAAAACCCTGCTGACTCAGCAACTTCAAAATCAGGTCTCTGTATCTACAGAAGTCTGAGAGGACAACAACAACAGCAACAACAAACTAACATAAACCAAGCACCAACAGCAAGGAAATTAAAATTAGTTCCACTCTAAGTTACTATTACGGAAGTTTTAAAAAGTAGGGAAATTAAAAGTAGCAATGTGGGGAAACAAAAAATGGAAAACAAAGGGCAACTCAAGCTCTCAAGGGAATATATATCAATGAAGAGCATAGCTTTCCAGAATCCAACTACAAAAAACATGGAATATTCTATCCGTATATCAGATGGAGATATGAAAATTGCCATAATAAATAAACTCAAAGAACCAAAAGAAAACTCAAAAATGCAAAGCAAAGTAATATCAGATGCCAGGAAATTTAATTAAAGATGCATCAAAATTGAATGAACTCAGAAATAAAGTTAGCAAACAAAAGTAGAAATTAAAACTTTAAATAAGAAAATATGGGCCTCCCTGGTGGTGCAGCGGTTAAGCACTGCGCTGTGGAGCTGTCGGCAGCGGCGACGTGAGTTCGACGCCCAGCCAGGGAGAATCCCACATGGTGTGGCAGACCTCTCCTGCCTCGCCTGCTGCTCCCCTCAGCAGTGTAGTTCTGATCTGCCTGTTCTGCGCCCCACTCTGTCTCTGGTGAACCCTCTCGCCGCCCCACACCTCTGGCCTGTACCCCAGCTTGTATGTATAAATAAATAAATCTTTAAAAAAAAAAAAAAGAAAATAGCAGAGATTCAGGTTTTAAAGAACTCACTAAATGAAGTCAACATCAAGAAAAACTTCAACAAGCAGAGTAGAACAAGTGGAACATCAGATCAAAGTCCTAAAAATAGTATTGCACAAAGATCCAGGTGAAAGAAAAGATAGAAATAAGAAGCAAAAAAAAAAAAAAATGCACTTCCAGAAATATGCAGCTCCACTAAAAAAAGGCAACATAAGTAGGGTGGGTAACATGGGTATTCTGGAAGAGGAAGTAGAATAAAGGGGAACAGAGAGCTCATTAAAAGAAATAATAGTGGAAAACTTCCCAAATCTGAGAAAAGAACTAAATACACAAATCCATGAAACAGAAAGAACATCTGGTTATCTAAATGCTATAAGACCTACCTCAAGACCAATAGTAGTAAAACTACAAAGAGTTAAGACAAAGAAAGAAGGCATATTGAAGGCATAAAGCAATAAAAGAACAGGTAACTCATAAAGTTACTCCCATCACATACTTTCAAAGGCTCTGCAGGGAACTCAACAACAACAAATAATCCAATCAGAAAACAGGCTGAAGAGCTAAATAGAAACTTTGCAAAGAATACATAAAGATTATCAACAGACACATGAAAAGAATCTCATAATCACTTGTCGTCAGGGAAATCCAAGTCAAAAACACAATGAGATATTGCCTCATTCTCATAAAAATGACTTATATCAAAATGACCAGAAACAACAATTGGTGGCAAGAGTTTAGAGAAAAAAATAAGCCTCACATATTATTGCTGGGAATGTAGACTAGGCCAGTCCCTATGGAAAACAGTATGCATATTCCTCAAAAAATATTGGGAGCCCTCCCTGTCGGCATAAGGGTTAATTCTCAGCACTATCACTGCTATGGTAGTTTGATCCCCGGCCAGGGAGCTAATCCACATGGCTCTGCAGACATCTGTCTCAATCACTGCTCCCCTCAGCAATGTATTTCAGTAGCTCCATCTGTTCTGTTTCCTATTCTGCCTCTGGTGTATCCTCTCACCTCCCACACCTCTGGCCTACACCTCAGTTCTTCTACTCAAAAAAAAAAAAAAAAAAGAAGTAACTTTGGCTTACATTACTGCTAGTATTTTTGATATTTTGGAAGTAGGGTTCCTACAATCAAGCATCCCCACTATAGTGTACCTACCACCAAATCACCTATAGTCTACCACCATAGTCCAATGTGCTCCTTTCCCTCTTTGTTCTAACTTCTCCCCCAACTCCCGACCTCTATGCATACTTATCTTCTGTAGTCAGCTTTCCAGGGCTAGTTTTAAGTTTGTCTTTATTAGACCTTTAGTTTGTTTCCTCATTTTCCACATATAAGTGACACTAACCCAGTATTTATCTTTCTCTTTCTGTCTTATTTTACTTTTCATTATATGTTCAACTCTATCCATGATGCTGCAAATGGTATGAATTTGTTTTTATCATTGTTATTTATATCTTTTACATTGTATATTCCCCTTGGGTAACCCACCGATTCATCAATGACTCATCACCATAGTCCCTTGTGCTCTTTTCTACCCCATTTGAGCCCTAACTTCCCCCTCCCTCGCTGAGTGTCTCTCTCTTGTTTAGTTCCCTTATATTCCTGTTATAAGTGAAACCATTTGATATTTTTCTCTTTCTTTCTGGCTTATTTCACTGAGCATGATCCCTTCTAGTTCCATCCATGTTGCTGCAAATTGCATGTGTTAATCTTTTTCGAATGCTGAAATAGTATTCCGTTGTGTACATGTACCACATCTTGATCCAGTCATCTCTTTTGGGGCATCTGGGTTGTTATCAAAATGGCCATCCCACCGAAAGCAATTTACAGATTCAGTGTGATCCCGATAAAAATCTCAATGACATTCTTCAAAGAAATAGAACAAATATTGATGAAATTCATATGAAATCACAAAAAAACCTTGAATAGCTAAAGATCTTCTGACTAAAAAAAGAAAGAAAGAAAAGAAAATGGAGGGATTACATTCCTTGATTACATTCCCTGATACTACAAAGCCATAGTAATTATAACAGCATGACACTGGAACAAAAACAGACACAAAGACCAATAGAACCAAATAGAAAACTCAGAAATAAATCCTCATATCGATGGACAACTAATCTTTGACAAAGGAGCAAAGAATATGCAATGGAACAAGGGCAGCTTGTTCAATAAATGGTGCAGGAAAACTGGACAGCCACATGCAAAAATACGAAGCTAGACTGCTACCTCAAACCATGCACAAAAGCCAACTCAAAATGGATAAAGGACCTAGATATAAGACCTAAAACCATAAAATTTATAGAAGAAAATATAGGCAAAACTCTACACGACATGTATCTCAGCAAAATCTTTAAAGAAGCATCCCAAAAAGCAAAGGAAGTGAAAGAAAAGACAAACAACTGTGATTATATCAAAATAAAAAGCTTCTGTACAGCAAAGGAGACAGTAGCCAAAACAAACAGACAGGCACCCTACTAATTGGGAGAAAATCTTTGCACACAATACAACCGATAAAGGACTGATTACAAAAATCTACAAAGCGTTCATAAAACTCAACAAAAAAAAAGTCAACAATCCATTCAAAAAATGGGCAGAAGAGCTAAAAAGACAGTTCTCCAAAGAAGAAAAGCAAATGGTCATTAGGTATATGAAAAAATGTGCAACATCACTTATAATCAGGAAAATGCAAATCAAAACCACAATGAGATACCACCTCACGTCAGTGAGAATGGTGCACATTGAAAAAAAAAAAAAAACAGGCAACATTGTCATTCAGTTCCAGGTATTTTTTAATTTCTTCTTTGATCTCTTCGTTGATCCATTGGTTTTCCAGTAATGTGGGTTTCAGTCTCCATGAGGTAAGGAGGTTTCTTTTTTCCTTTCTATTATTTATTTCCAGTTTGACTCCTTTATGATCGGAGAAGACGGCTGGTATGATTTTGATCTTAGTGTATCTGTTGAGGTTTGTTTTGTGGCCTAATATGTGATCGATCCTGGAGTATGTTCCATGTGCACTTGAGAAAAATGTGTATTCAATTTTTCGGGGGTGAAGTGATCGATAGATATCTGTTAATCCCATGTGGTCTAGGTCCTTATTTGGAGCTTTAATGTCCTTGGTTACTTTCTGTCTTCTTGATCTGTCTAATAGAGAAAGTGGGGTGTTGAGAT